>PVIU01000254.1:265854-330700 GCA_004026605.1 Ondatra zibethicus
TTTTTTTTTTTTTTTTTTTTTTTTTTTTTTTTTTTTTTTTTTTTTTTTTTTTTTTTTTTTTTTTTTTTTTTTTTTTTTTTTTTTTTTTTTTTTTTTTTTTTTTTTTTTTTTTTTTTTTTTTTTTTTTTTTTTTTTTTTTTTTTTTTTTTTTTTTTTTTTTTTTTTTTTTTTTTTTTTTTTTTTTTTTTTTTTTTTTGTCTTTCGAGACAGGGTTTCTCTGTGGCTTTGGAGCCTGTCCTTAACCTCTGAGCCATCTCTCCAGCCCCATACTGTTCTTGAAAACTAGATTTGAGTAAAAACTCTGATAAAGACCCCATGCAGGGATGTGCAGGGCAAGGGTCCAAAGGGGAAAACTATATTGATCATACCAGAGCCTCAAACAGAATAAAATTAGCAGAAAGCAAAGACAGGAGCCACCTTGGGGTGGGGAGAATATTGGAGAAGTAGTGAGAGGCGAATCCACACAAGCCAACATACAGTATCATTCACTATGGTTAAATTGGTAGATTTAATATGGTAAGACCATTGCCTTTTGGTCTGGCTGAAAGCACCATCCCGGCTGTTATGTAACTATTCTCAAAATTGGAACATCCCCTCTTAGAGAGAAGGGTTGGCTCACAAGTCTCAGAAACTATAAGAGGCTTGGTCAGCTTCTGAAATTTAGAAGATTCATAACCCTCCTTCTGTCTTGGTTAGCTGCATCTTGCTTTATTAACTTGACCTGCATATTGTTTTGCTTGTTAGCTTGACACAGCTGGAGTTATCTGGGAAGAGGAGTCTCAACAGAGACCATGCCTCCATCAGATTGGCATATAGGCAAGTCTATAGGTGATTTTCTTGGTTAATAATTGGTGAAGGAGAGCCCAGGCCACTGTGGGTAATGCTCCAACTAGGCAGATGGTTGTAGGTTGTATAAAAAAGCAAGCTGAGGAAGCCATAGGCATCATGGTCTGTGCTTCAATTCTCGCCCCCAGGTTCCTGCCTTCAGTTTCTGCCCCGACTTTATTTCATGATGGACTACGACTGTAAGATAGAAGGTGAAATAAATCCTTTCCTCTCCAAGTTGCTTTTTGTCATGTTTTTGTTTTTATCACAGCAATAGAAAAGCAAACTGAGACACCTTCCAAAAGTTAGATGAGGGGAACAACTACTAGGAAGGGGAGACTTTCGTGGCAGCCACTGCGCATCGCTCAGGGAGCTCTGGGAATACAGCTTTTTGAGTGGTCACGCACACTGGGTAGGCTTTTCGGAGCTGCATCAGCCTTTGAGTCGCTTGTGCTCTGGAAGCAAACCCCCACCCACACTCACGCAAGCCACTTTCTTTGGTCTGTCATTAGTGTGGGGTGAATAAACAGTTATTAATGTCCCCCCAGGAAAGGTCATGTGCCATCAGGTCTGTAACTATTAACATTCGACCTGTAAACATCTCTTAACCTACTTCAGCAATGAGGATACCTGGGCAGAAGGACTGGGTGCAGAAACAACTGGACAGTAAGGCAGGAGGAACTCTGCGTCTACATTTCGTGAAAGGCTTCAGCCGTGCTCAAGTAAGAACACAGCAGAAACAGGAAGATTCTATTGGTAACTGATTTTAGCAACTATGCATCCTCTACAGACTAAGATTCTCAAGTCGATGTTTCAATGACACACACTAATAATATAGATCACTAAATGTCTGCTCAGAAAAACAGTACTGACCAGGGTTCACAGGTCATGGCTGTCAACTGCATCGACATTTGGAAAAGCAACTGAGATGCAGAGATCCTATAAGCCCTTTCCACTGGACCTCTGAACACTGAAATACAAAGGCAAGACAGGACACGTAAATGGGTCAAGAAGGCATTTCTACAGAGTCCAAACTGATAATCAGGGAGCCTGCATAAGTCTGTATATATGTTGTGGTTGTGTACCTTGGTTTTCTTGTGGGACTCCTAACAGTGAGAGCAGGGCTGTCTGACTCTTGCCTGCTTTGGGGACCTTTTTCCTCCTACTGGGTTGCCTTGTCTAGCCTTAATATGAGGAGAGGTACCTAGTCTTATTGCAACTTGATATGCCATGTTTGATTGATACCCCTGGGAGGCCTGTCGTTTTCTGAAGGGAAACGGAGAAGTGGATCAAAGGAGAGGGGAAGTAGCAGGGAGGAGAGGCAGGAGAGGAAACTGTGGCTGGGATGTCATAGGAGAGACATGGCATTCCTTCAGTTTCCAGCAGCAGGCATGCATTCCCATTCGTGTTCTTAGAGGACCAGAGGAGGTCCTGGAAGCCCAGCCAGCCCTGTTCCCTGGCCATCACAGCACTCTGTGAAGACTGAATACCCCAGGTCATCCAAACCAGAGTACAGGAACCTCAGGATAGCAAGGTGTTCAGAAAGTTCCAGGCAGGACTAACTAACCGCACTAGCCTAGAAGGGGCGATAGAGAGCATAACTCTGCGGGTTGAGTCTTTCACCTCCCAAGTCAAAACCATGAAAACAGAAAACATACCACTTCTTTTATCAAATAAGCCCCATTTTCATAAGCCAAATCCACTGCCCGTGATGACTCAGAATGCCAAGGAAGGAAGTGATGAGGTAAAGAACTCATGTTAAACGAGTTCTCTTTGTTTGACATAGGAATGGCCAACAACCGCTGTGAGGTCACTAGCATTTCTGCATGGAGCGGTACCTGAAACTGACATCTACCCATCTATGATTCTGCTAGGAGGTGATTTTGGGAGGAGCATCCAGCTCACAGATGCTCTCAACCCTTTGTTCCAATTATAAGAAAGTTAACAGAGAGATGGCTCAGCAGTTAAGAGCACTGGCTTTTCTTCCAGAAGACTGAGGTCCAATTCCCAGCACTCACACAACAGCTCAGAGCCTTCTGTAAGTCCTGTCCCAGGGAACCCAACATCTCCTGGCCTCTGAGGTTACCAGGCAAGTAAATAGACATGTACATTGACATACATGGAGTGAAACTCCCATACACAAAAGAAAGGAAAGAAGAAGAAGAAAGTTGACCACCTCATTTGCAGAGAGACAGACACTCTCTGTGCCTGGCTTGGCTGCTAATGTGCCAAGGCTCGGTCTCCACCTGAGCAGACACCCACAGGAAGACCTGCTGTCCATGATGCTACAACACGGTGGCAGTGCTGAGAACATCTGGGCTGGCGCTCTCCCATCTTTCAAGTGCCTCTGAGAATGGGTCACAGTCCTAAGTCCTGATTAGATGAAGGTTCATACCACATACCCCTTAAGGGGCATTACCCCAGTTCACCATAATAGCCATACCACAGGGTTTTAAGCAAGTTACCTCCAACTCAAAGTCAGACAGCTTTACACTCTGTGGAAAACAAGCACTGATCCCTGAAGCGGAGCAGAGAAAGGTCTATCTCCCTGCCAGCTGTTTGCCCGGGAACGGGTGGAACTAGGTTCTTTTGGCCAGTTTACCCAAAGCCTTAAGTCATTTCTCTCAAGACTGGCCAATAAGGAGCAACAGTAGCCAAACAAGAGAATAACACTCTTCCAAGAAACAGCTAAAGCACTCTGCATTGGCGGTCTTTTCTCTGTAAAATCTCCCACTTCCATACATTATTGAAACGTCTCTTTGCTTGTTCCTAATGTGGATGTTTTTTCACCTAATAACTGTTTAGGGAATAATGTCTATAGCCAACTGTGATTTCTATTTTTTTTCACTCACTTGAAAGTATTTCCAGGTAGCCCAGAGTATGTAAAAACATAGGGACAGGACTAACTCCTGGGCGCTCAGGGGGCAAGGCACACGGGGAGGCTGCCAGGGCTCTGCACCTTGGTTTTAATGCTGTGACACAAGGTGGTTAGGTTTGGCTGTCTCTGGCCTTTCAGGACCTGGTGTTCTAAAGCCCTAGATTTTTTTTTTAAACAGGAAGCAGCATTCCCTGGGAGGTGTGCCTGTGCCCACCGTCACCTATGCCATGCAGGCCTGGTACAGCAACTCTGCAGATATCCAAAGGGCTTAGGACTATAGATCTGGAGGTATTAGTGGTCAGGGACCTTCCTTGGTGCTGTGGCTTAGATATGGTAGGTAGGATGTCAACACTGGGGAAATGCAGTGGGAAAAGAAGGTACCCTGGTCATTCTCCAGCCAACTGGGGAGATATTTTCATCTCCTCATGGCGCAGAGGAAGAATGAAGCTGAAAGGGTAGGCGATTTGCCAAGGGTCGCACATCAATGCACTGGGCCATCCCATCATCTGATCGCAGGATGTCGCAAAAGAAACAAAACCTCATGAATAACTTGGATCCATTCCCGCCATCTGCCCTAGGACAAACAGAGCAAGCAGCAATGCCACCGACCCCCTCACTCTCCTGGGGTGAGATCGTCCTCTTAGGTAACAAAAGGCCACCGCCTCCTATCCTCTGGGAGTGCCTAGACTCTCTCACACCTCACATCTGGTCAATAGCCTGGATATAGCATCTCGTTCACATAGTTGTTAGAATATGCTCTGTGAATTGGACTCTGTTCCGGAGGTGTTGTGTTGTCTCAGTACAGGATACTGTCTCCATTAGCTGCATGCCCGGAGGCGGACTTTGTCTCCCATTATCCCCCACATCTACTTCTGCAGACCCTACAGCTAGCACCACGTTCCACATCACTCAGCCAGCTGTCCTCACCCCGCACTACACATCAGTAGCTTCCTCATTCCAGCCTGGGAAGTACGCAAAACTACAGGGGAGTCCGAAGGGTCTCCAAGGCAGAGCCTTCAATGAGAGGCCCCAGCAACATCACTCACAAACGGCAGGCCTAGGCAAATACCACTGGAAACTAACTTTATGAGCTTACAGGATAAAAAGTGTAATGTGAAGTTTCATCGGTGTCTAAAGATGATGATACCCAACCATCTAACCATGCAAGGGTATCTACGGGTTCTAAGTAGTAAGCTCTGCATAGAACGTATGGAAAGGAAGAGATGGAGACTCCTCTGGGCTCCTCACTCCGCCTGTAGAGTCTGAAATACAAAGCCATGTAGATGGGAAGTGGGAATAGCAGCTGTTCCGGTCCTAGTGGAGGGGATCGCATCTCCGGACCTGGCATGCTAGCGGATATTACATTCCCCACGTTTGGCATCAACAAGACTCAGGGTACACAGTGAAGCCCTTGGGATGGTCCCTGAAATGCAGCCATTCTCCAGGCCCAGCTCAGCAGTCAACAATGACAGCCCAGGCAGCTGCTCTCATGTCCCCAGTGGTCTGCACACGGGTATGGAAAGCAGGCCTTCCAAGTGTCTGCACCCCAGATTTGAGCAAACATGAAACAGCAGCCCCATGAATAGGAAACACCCCATCCTTTGCCCTCATGAACAGACCACACCCTCGAGAGTATCCAGGACGCCAAAGAGGGGTAACAGAAGCAGAGAAGCCATGTTGGGATTATGCTCTCTTCATTTATTTGACCTCATATTTATTCATGAGACTGGAGAAGAAAAATCAAAGTGTGCTATGAAGCCACAGACACATGTACAAAGGAGGTATTTGGCAGTGGTATCTACCCGGCCACAAGTCTGCCAAGAAGCCTCTAGAAGGGCTCTGGACAGGCTCAGCAAGCACCTGGATTCTTTGTTTCAATCATAGAAACGTCATGACAGTTCCTTTCTTTCCAATCTGCCAGGGCTCCAAGGGGATGAAGCGGATAAATATCCTTCAGGAAGCAGGAAAAAAAAAAAAAAGAGTCAACTCCTTGGCAAACTCCTCATTTGCCGACGTCCCTGGCAGACATGCCAAGGTAAGATCTCAGGCCAGCCCACATCAGCCTATAGGGTATTTTACCAGTCTGCCCACCCCAGCTAATGATCCTTGCACCGAGACAGTCAGGTGCACGATGATGGCTGTACATAGGCCCAGGACAGACATAACACAATGGTTAAATATACTTTGGTAAGTTTATTCTGTACACAGTTGCATATGTCAGGCTGTATATGGGCTGAGAGGGACAGTCTTCCTCCTAACCGCAGACTCCTCTGTGCATGCCCAGGGCACAGTTATTTCGTTTTTAACCAAGTCCAGCTCAAAGGTCAAAGGCCAGGCAAAGGTCAACCCTGAGTCAAATCTGTGGAATTTGATTCATCAGAGATTTTTTAAAAAGTGCCTAGTGATCGCCTGGCACCAGGGGGCGCTGTGCTCGGGGCTGACCCGCTCAGGTTCCCGTCTGTAAAGTTGGTCTAATGAAATTATCTACCTCATGAAGATACCAAATCTGCACAGAAGCACTTGTAAGGATAATAGATGTAGCAACCCTGGTACGGGCCGAGCTCGAGAGTGTTACAGTTAAAAAGTATTTTAACTGTCTCTAGGACTGAAGGATGGACTTTAAGCAGGCACCACAAGCAGTCATTACCAACTTTCCTGAACCCAAAAGGACTCCATTATGGAAGGTTCTTTCAAAATTATCCCCAGGCATGGACTAGGCTCAGGAATATGAGATCCTAACCCTGCTTCAGAGTGTAGGTTTTTTGTTGTTTTGGGGTTTTTGGTTAGGTTGGTTTTGGTTTTGGTTTTGAGGGAAGGAAAGGGGACACCTTCTTGTCAGGGAGGGAAGCCACTTAGCCTGACCCACCGCTTTTATGGAAGAGAATACAAATTGGAGACAGTTCAAGTCCAGATTTATCTGGGATCTCTTAGCTGTGGTAGCCCTCAAATCAAGGTGTTTACAGCTACCTGGGCCAATGGTCTTGTGAGCTACCTGGTGACTCTCCTGAAACCTAATCTTACCTAGTCCAAAGTTCTTTGCCTCAGGACATAACCAGATTCCCTCTGGAAAGGTTCTCCCTGAAGACCAGACACCCTGGTTCAGAGACAGAGCAGAGGCCACAGTGGTTCTCAGGGTACCTGACGACATTCCCAGAACACACACGGAAACACGGGGGTTTCCCAAGCCATCCTTACTTGGGGCTAACAGGATGGCTGCTGGTCCGGTCTTCGAAGGAATCAAAAATCTTACAACCATTCTAACCACAGGCCCACCGTTCCAGGGCCTAAGGAGCAGATGCATCTCCTTACACTAGGTCCTGGAGTGCTTTCTGGAACCTGCAGATAATGTGCCTCCCCCACCCCCCCAAACCTCATCCAGCCAGCGCGGAGTCAGAATCGCTCTGGCGGCTCAGCAGTCCCAGGTAAGTTCCCTCACTTGCCCTACATACCGGTCCTGGTCCAGGGCCAGCTCCTTGGTGAGGAACTCGAAGAAGCGGGAGCTGTGACTGCGGTTCTGCTCTGCAGTGCCCACAACGCCGATGGAAGAGATCAGAAGCTGGACGCAGGGCTCTGTGGATCCGTTCATCAATAAGGTCATGCCAGGCCGTAACGTCACACTCACGCGCTGCAAGGAGCATAAAAGTTAAATTCCTAAAGCTTGGGCAGGCCGGGCTAGCGTCCGGGAACCAGCAAGCCAAAGTCTTAATGTGGGGGGGGTCTGAGGGATGAGGGTTTGGGGCACTGGCCTAGGAACCTTGGAAGTCAGACACGTCAGGGTCACGCCTGGGAGAGGCGACCAGGAAGGGACGTGGCGGGGGGGGGGGAGGACACGCAAGGTCAGAGGTTAGCAGGCGGGTGGGGTTTGGTGATAAGAGTAAGGGGTCATTGGGAGGCCTGACCCCTAGCCCACAACTTCCGCTCGCCCAGGGCTCCCCGACCCTAGCTCACGTCTTCGGGTTTGTCCAGGATGGCGGCGGTGGCCGAACACAACCGCTTCTCTAGCCCTGCAGGTATGCGGCTAGCTGGCAAGTTCGTTTCCAATTCAATGAATGGCATGTTGGAGGGCGAGAGGGTTCGCAAAGCTGCGACTGCGTGGAGAGAGCCACCGGAGCTAGCGGAGGTTCCAGAAAAGGGGGGCGGGGCGGGGCGTTGAGAGGGGGCGCGGCTAAGCTTCTCATTGGCCGGACAGCGTCGGCAATTCTGGATTGGCTACCAGGGCTACTCCTCTTCTGCAATCACGTGTGCTGGCTCCAAGTTACCTAACTCCCAGCTTCAGAGCCTTTGGCCCTCCCAGTCAGCAGGGGGCTCTGTTTCCCTCTGGGCGTCCCAGCTAAACACCCACAACGCATACATTTCTGTAAACTTCACAGCGCTAGGCTGGCTTAAAGTTTCTTGAATGATTATGATTATTTCAAATTCAATATGGGAATTACACTTCTTTTGAACAGTCTTGAGACCAGGTATCACCTGTGAGTGAGATGTGCTTGGGCAAGACCCTAGGACAAGGGCATCTCCAGTTGGACCTTAAGCTACCAGAGGGTAGCAGAGCCATTTAAAACAAGCCAATCTGGCCAGGCAGTGGTGGCTCAAGCCTTTAATCCCAACATCCTGGAGGCAGAGGTAGGTGTTGCTCTGAGTTCAAGACCAGACTGGTCTGCAGACTGAGTTTCAGAGAAACCCTGTCTTGAACCCCCCACACCAATAAAACTCACATAAACACACACACAAAGGCAATCTAGGTGTACATACTAAAGGAAATGTAAGCAAATGGATTGAGAGACTCGACCATCACTCTTGTTGTTCTATTAGCAATTTATTTATCAGGTAATGCACAGACCAGAGGTCCTACAGCACAAGATTAAATAGCCTGACAATTTGGAGCTAGAGTCACGCAGAAGACAGCAGTCAGGGTAAGGCGACTTGGAGCAAGCAACACTGCTTGGCAGAATTTGGAAAGTCAGAAACTTCCACCCTACAAGGAACCAATCCTATACCCCATTTATGGCAGGCAGCAGTGCCCCAGAGGGAGAAGGACCCAGAGGACAAAGGCCTTCCGATCTGTGACAAGTGCTCAAGCCAGGGGTCATAGATCCTTCCTGCCAAAACAGAGGAAGGGGAGGCACTGGGAACAAGGAGCCCAAAGAGGCCACATGGTGCCAAATGTCAAAAAATATAGGAAGGACACAAGGCCAAGAACACAAGGGCATGGGGCGGGGAGCAACAGGAGAGCAGAAGAGGGGCCTGAAGTGAATGCAGCCGGAAAGGGGTGACTTGGAGGGCGGGGCAAGCTTACAAATTCAATGGTTTGTAAAGTTTCCTGCAGCTCTCTCCAGAGGTCAGGTAAAAGCTGGCGGCACAGCACAAGCAGGGTGGGGACACGGAAGGGACCCTGATGATGCCTAAAGGAAATTGTGGACCAGAGACTCCCGTCCTAGTGACAGCGGAGGGGACAGTCTGCCCATCTCTTCACTTGCACAGCCCAGTGTTTTCCCTTGATGGCACCACAGGTTCGGGCCACTCCCTCAATATAACAAACACTGCAACGAGAGCTTCAGTTTCTCCTTCAAGTCAGGGTCCATCAAAGGAGGCATATCCTTGGCCTTCAGGACAACTGCGTGGGCCTCCTGGAAGAGGTTCTCCCCCACGGCAGCTTCCACACGCTGACGCCAGGCATCCAGTTTGGGTCGGCTCTCAAAGATTTTGCAGCCAGCGCTGACAGGCTGTGGGGAGGAGTCAAGTAGAGGAGGGGCTAAGTTCCACCATCTATAAGGCAGCATGGCCTATTTCGGGATTGGCCCCACTGCATTCCCCCCACCGCATCATCCCTCCTCCACCATTTGTGATGCGCCTCTCAATGCCCCCATCCAAAGAAGTTATACAGATTTACTTGAAATGCTAAGAAACAGCGATGGTCAAAAGCGCAATCATAAATCAGGCATGTTATGCCACCCCCTCCCAAGGCTTAGGAAGGAAATACTGGGGAAGAAGGGGAAAGAATATAAGAGGCTGCAGAAAAGGAAGAGGAGTCCTGTGGAACACTGACTTCTAGGAAGGGAATGGTATAGCATTTGCATATTATTGGACCCACTAGCATCCTGTCTGGGAGGGACAAAGGACACTTGGGGTCTCACCCCTCTCTGAGGATAATAGTTGTTGAGAGAGGACATTTTCTTCCGTGGCCTCTGGGAAGACGCCCACGCTTTTGTAAACAAATCCTCACCCATCCTTCTGTAAGCAACGTTGATGAAACTTGCTGAAACATAGACAGATAGACAGACAGACAGACACACACACACCAACATGATAGTAGAATGGAAGCTAATGAGAGACAAGGAGGGGACAAGAGACAGCAAAGGGGTGAATCTGATCAAAATACATTATGTACATGTATGAAAGTCATAACGAAACCTACTATGTACAATTAATATATGCTAATAAAACATTTTAAAATTCACATTATAGATGAAGACTCAGGCCCAGAGGGAAAAGTGACTTATCCGGGGCCCCACAGCCAGGAGAGTCAGCACAAGCAAGGACTCCCCTCCAGGCCTCTCCATCATCCAGCAGATCACCCCAGTCCACAGCACTCACGTGCATCATCTCTGTAATGGCCACCAAGTCAGCCACGGAGATATGGGATCCTGTAAGGAAGTCCTGGTCCCGCAGGAACTTGTCTTCCAGCATCTGCAGGCACCTGTCCAGTTCAGCCAAAGTGGATGCCAACATCTCTGGGGGTACCGGCTGCCCCAGGTACTTAGGGAACATCATCTGGTGGACCGGCAAAAAGAAACTTTTGGCTCTGCCCAGCACTCATCTTTTGTCTTGCTCTTACCCATCCATTTCAGCTCCTAGGGCCTTCCCGCGTCCTTTTCCTACATCAGGTCATTCCTGGCTCTCAGGACCAAGACCTCAACACAAAGCCCTCCCTAGTGTAGCAGCTGCCATCCTGTCCCTACTCTGGATCCCCTTTTACTTCAAGTGGGACTTCTCAAGAGAGACATGGTAGTTGATACACTGTTGAGGGAGTTTACGGGGCTAAAGCCAGTACTCAGGAGTGCCACTAGCATCAAACTATGACATTCCATTGCTGGACTGCTAAGATTCCTGAGTTGAAAAGCTTAAACATAACATTTAATTTAAAATGTATTTGTTTTATCTGCTTCTCTTGAGTGAGTACACACATGCTCTCACATATGTGTGTGCCGTGTCTCCCTCACACAGCATGCTTGCGGGGGTCAGAAGGCAACTTGCAGGAACTGGTTCTCTCCTTCTACTGTGCGGTGCGGATCACAGGGATTGAACTCGGGCTGTCAGGCTTGGTGACAACTGCCTTTACACCCACTGAGACATACCACTGGCCCAAAAACTTTCACTTCAACCGGGAGCACCATCTCTGATGCAGCCTGAGAGGGGACCCTGCCCTTTGTCCCGTGGCTTACCTTCTGCCACATGGCCCTGGTGCAACAACTCCGGAGGGCCGTGTGCTGCCACGACAGGTACTCATCCACACGAGCACGAGCCTGCAGGTCTTGGGGGTACCAGTGGTCAGGGGCCTTGTACTTTCTACTCAGGTAGAGCAAGATGGCCACACTGGAGGAAAGCAGAGGGGAGGAGAACACTCCCTGGTCATTCTTAAGTCACCTTGGTTCATAGCCAGAGTGTCTTGTACCTGAATTTCCACGTGCCTTCTTATCCAGCCTGGGGACCCTTTTAAACACAAGGGGGATGAGAATTCTCCTCTGCTCAGGTCCTCCTGAGGCTCTTCCTGCCCACAGGAAAGGTCCAAGCCTTTCCCTATCCCCCAATCCGTCCCCCTCCCCCAACTCCTTCACCCCAGCAGTGCCAGCCTCAGCCCTTCGGCCTGTACCCCTGCACGGTCTAATGTCATGCCCTTTGCCTTTGTCCTCTTGGCAAAGGCACACCTTCCACAAACCCAGCACATCCAGACTGAAAGTTCCTGCTTGCTTCCCACCTCTGCAGCAGGCCGCCCTCCTAACCCCTCACCTGCAATCACACCCCTGACCTGTGTTTCCTCCATCTGTCATGTCATTGCCATGCCTCCCTCCAAAATAAGAGTTCCACGCGGGCCCAGATTATGTTCTGCTCAAGCTCCAAGGATAGATAGTGACCCGGTGTTGCTGGGTGCTCAGGTGTTGCTTAGGTGACTAAGTTCAACGGTGAGCCTTTGGCTTCAAGGGAAGCAGCTCCTGCTCCCCTGCCCCACCCCAGGATATGTGGTAGATGTGGTATTTGCAGAGCCTGGTACAGCTGCTCTTCTTTGGCATGGTCCGCCCTTGGCACAGCCATATCTGTTATGATCGGCAAAGGTGATGAGGCCAGCACAGCTGCTTGACAAAGCTGGGTTGCATGGTGGCCGCCAGGCCACCTTTGCTTTTCACCTCCACCTGTTGCATACTTGGGGGACTTTTAATATTTGTACAACCTGAGGATAGTGGATGGATGGAAAATTTCTTATGAATCACTTACGTCTTCTCCCAGGAATGCTGCTTCTAAGCTTCCCCCAGGATAGTCCTGAACACACTACCCCTCCCACTTTGAGGGACATATCCTTATCTACTTGGAGGTTGGGACACACATAAAGAAGCCAGAGGTCTCTTTATAAGGCTGCAAGACATTCTTGAAACATCTGTCCCGGGCTGGAGAGATGGCTCAGTGGTTAAGAGCATTGACTGTTCTTCCAGAGGACCTGAGTTCAATTCCCAGCAACCACATGGTGGCTCACAACCATCTGTAATGAGATCTGGCACCCTCTTCTGGCCTTCAGGCATACATGGAAGCAGAATGTTGTATACATAATAAATAAAATCTTTTTAAAAAAAATCTGTCCCTATACCTACGCAGGAACAAGATATTCAAAACAAAGTAAACTCAAAAAGGTCAACAAGATTCGGTGGGCTAGAGGAGTTAGCCTCAGATCAGATTGTAAGCCTCTTCACACTATACACTCAGTTAATTAGTGGCATATACAGCAACAAAGTTAGATTAGCTAAGGTTACCTCTGCCCTATATAGGGACTCATATTGATGGGCAAAGGATGATGTGGAAAGACAATAAAAGAATGAGATGTTAGGACCTCCCTTTCTTAGAAAAGTTAGCACATGCAGAGCTACTGTGGTGTCACATGACCAAGGAACCACAGAATGCCAGGACTAATCCTGGCATTTGGCATATAGACAAATTCTATAAAGATATAAAATATGAACATTGTATTATTTCAGAATTTGAATAATAACTTCAGCAGCTTTGGTCTGAGAACTTTTCTTGGGCCCTCTGACCATTAAGAGTCGATAATACACTGCCTGGGACATGGCACTACGCTTGAGTTGGCTTGAAGATTTTGTTTTGGTCCAGTGTCCTTGTAGCCACAAAAGCTCCTAGCCTGAGAACAGGCTGTTATATGCCTCTAGAGCCTTAAAAATTGGGCTATGGGTTAATAAGTATGACTTAAAATGATAACTGTCTATCAATGATGTCAAAACTTGAGGGAAAATGATTGGAAAGGATAACTCTGTTCTGCCATTGTTTATTAATGATGACTAAAAGATAAGCAAAAGGAAGTGAGACAATGTGCAAAAACAAAAATGACATGATCTATGTTTTGGAACAACATGAATGTATCCTTGCTTACTAAGTCTGTATAAATAAACAAGCACTCTGGCTGCCAGTCAGTCAGGCTGCAAGATTCTCCTGACCATCACGGCCTGGCTCACTTCCTTCCCTCTCCAACTCCTTATATCCCCTTCTGGGACCTGTGTCTCTGCCAGGGATGCGCTTCCTCTCTGTCTGTCTCTCCTAAAACAAAACTACGAAGTGTTTGATTCCTCCCTCCATCCCTAAAGGAGCTGGGAAGCAGCCTGCCCCCTCCCCCCATGTCACTGGCTCAGTTTCCTCATCTAAAAATGCAGAGGGTGGCAGGCATAGCATGTCTTCAAAAGCCCTATCTCAGCCCCAGGTCCCTCTTTGAGTTCCATCCAACGTCTACCCCTGGCACTGACACAGAAGACACAGTCCAAGTTGTTGGCAGTGGGCTCAGACAGGTGGCCTGCCTCACCCAGCTTCGTTGCAAGCCAGAAACATATTACCTCTCTGCCAAGATGAAGTCCCCATCCTTCAAAGCGGGCACCTTCCGCAAGGGGTTCACCTGGGCAAAGTCATCAGTGTAGTGCTGGCCTGCAGAGAGACCAGAACAGTCAGGAAGAGGACTCCGGGGCTGTCTGCAGCCTTCCCTCCACTCAGGCGCCAGTTTTCCACACAAAGCCTCAGCGAAGAGGAAGCCACCGTGCTGGCCAGTGGGTCACAGATATTGATCCTATAGCAAATCCATTTGCTTTCGCCTCTGTGTCCACTTGGGTATGGGAACAAGGTGATTCTGCGCAGTTACAGCCTACAGTCACCCTTAGGCAGATACCCAGTCTCATTCCTGGGCTCTGAACCATCTTCCTATCCCAGGCAAGAACTCGGTGGGTCCTTCTGACCAGACCAGGTGACCGATGTCCACTCCAGAGCTCCAGCCCTCCCTCTTCTCAGTTCTCAGCTCAACGTGGCTCTTGCCAGGAACAAGTGCCCCAGTCAGCCACCTGGCCCCTAGCAGCTCAATTCTGCCTTTTCTGTGCCAAGTCCTCGAGCTCCCTCCCCACTTGGGGTTCCCAGACCAAACTCACCGTGCCTAAGCCAGATCTGATGATACAAGCGGGGTTGCCCAGTCACTATGAGTTGAGTAAGCAGGCATTTGGTGAAGCCAGGGGTCTAGACTCATCTGTGGGCCTCTGTCTCCTTCCACTGAATGGATCCCATCACCTCGGTCCATTCTCCTTCCCCAAACTGCCTATATGCAGCCCCTGTCCTGCTGCCCAAGTACCAAAGACAGCCAGTGGGAGGACTCAGGAGAACAGGAAGTTCTAAATTCTCTGCCTGTCCCGTGCACCCCCACCCGCCGCCACGTGACCCGGTGTCCAGTTGTAGTCCTGCCTCCACTGAGTTCTGCTGCAGGGGCTGTTTTTTGTTTTGTTTCTCAGGCTAACCAGAGCAACATTCCAGCTCCAGTCAGAGAGCTGGCCTCTCCCACTGTCCTTTCACAGAACCCTCTAGCTGAGAGGAAACACCCAGAAAGCAAACTTCTAGAAGGGGAGGTAGCGGGCCTGCAAAGCAGGCCTGGCAAGCCTGTAATTCCAGCCATGTGGGAAACTGAAGGATCCCAGGCTCAGCGTTTGAAAGGGCTAAGAGTGAGTGCCATGCCTGAACAACTCAGCAACTCTATCTCAAAAAGACAAGCACAAAGAGGGCTGGGAGTGTAGCTCAGTGGTGGCATGCACGACAGATATCCTGGTTTGTTCCCAGAAGCACACACGCGTGTACACGTGCACACACACACACACGCAGAATGGAAAGCAAGCCTGGGACTTGATCTGGTGGGTAGGAGACACGCAAGAGTCCTCAGTGGAAGATCACATACCCAAGTAAACCAACTCTTTTCGGCCCCAGAATGCAGACACGCGAGATGGGGATCCTCCACATAGAAAATGAGTTAGTTCAGTTTATTTTCTCCCGTGACAGGAGGTGGGATTTTCATACCCCGCCCCTGCCCCACCACCAGAGCTTCCACGGCGCCTTAGCTTATGGTATTTGGAAGGATGTTATTTACCAGAAGGTTCTCTAAAAATTCACAGCTGGGGGGGCTAGAGATGTAGCCTACTCTTTCAGAGGTCTGGCGTTCAGATCCCAGCACCCACGTCAGGAGGCTGACAATCATCTGTAACTCCAGGTCCGAAGGATTTAAAAAGCCATCTTCTGGCCTTCCGGGGTACCGGTACATACACTGTATACATAAATAAAACAAACAAATAAGCTCTAAAAGAATCACAGCTCCTAACTGATACAACCGCTTCCTCACGGGAGCAGCAGGCGTTTCCTCTCCTGTTTGCACAACTGGCCTGACCGTTCGCGGGCTACAATCGGCAGAGGTGCAGCATACACAAGGCTGCAGACTACCCAGCCCTCCAATCCGGCTCACCTTTGAGCAACTCTATGGTACGCAGCTCGAAGGGGATGCTGTTCTTCTTGGCGAAGATGTAGACAGCACGGCAGGGCTGGGACATCAGGTCCAGGTAGAGCTCCAGGCCCATGGTGGAGGCTGTAGGAGCAGCCGCTGGCAAACCTCGGAGACTGACGTTGAGGGAACTGCCCCTGGAGACAGCTGGAAGCAGCTACAACGGCGGGCAAGCAGGAACGGCTGGGTCGAGGCCCTCCGGGCGTCTTATCCTATACCCGAGCCCGGTCACAGCCTTTCCTCCCATTGGATGCTCATGAGAACTTTGAGCCAATCAGAGGCGGGCTGCGGGTTAGTTAGCGTCGATCAACCTGAACTGTGTACCTGGGTGCTCCTCCTCGTACTTCCGTGCTTAGGTCGAATGAGGAGCAGAGCATACTAATGGGGAAAGGGACGCGAAGGGCGTTTCCATCGCTGAATTTAGGGGCAAAAGTGTTGCTGCCCGCAGTTCACTTTCCCTTCACTCAGTAAGAGGGCTAAGAGAGGAGTGGCTTCAGAGATCCTTGATGCTGAAAAGGAGAAAGTTCAGCTGCCTTCCCATCCAGTTCCCCGGGCCCAGGAATCAGGATGGGGGTGATGTTTGGCCAAGTGTGCAAAGGCTAGGTCCACACCCTGTGAGGAAACGGCCTGGCCCTACCCATTATTTTTTAATTCCAGCTAATCCTCTTCTAGAGGCTGGGAGGGGAGGGTGCAGATGTGCCTGGGATTGGATAAAACTTCTCCACCCAGTGCAAAAAGGCGTTCAATAGCACTCACGGGCACCTAAGGCCTATACCACTACATCGTTTCGCAAGAGAAACATCCCTGGGCTCTCAAATGACAATTTCGGAAAACGCGTCTTGGCAAGACAATGGGTCGCTGGGAAAACTGAGAACAGCTTTATCTTCCTGGTCCTAAATGTTTCCTGTTAAGGGGAGACCTATCCCCCCCCCGCCCCAAGCAAAGTGTCTTCTTGTCACAGTGGAAGCTAGACCGAGGGGAAGGGGCCCCTTCTCCATTTTCCCACCGCTTTCCTTTGGTGCTTACTAGCTCTCCACAAGTTGCCTTTGTCTACCCACCTACCCCCACCCCACCCCCAATTATCCAGCCTCTCACAGCTCCTTCCCAGCTGCCTTCTAATCCACTCCCCCACCCCCAGCAGCTAGACTGTGATGCCAGAATGCAATCTGAGCCCCACATTCCTGCTTACAGTTTGTACCGGAGAGTTTGAGCATGACCTTTGACCAGGAGAGCTAATGTGGGCTTTTTCTCCTCTTGATCAATTTTGTAGGTCAGGAAAGGCTGATGATCTATGAAGGGGCAATGTCCAAGAGCTGGCCTGGCCAGGTGATGGATTTGCGTGCCTGCACCTAAGGCACCTGCCGATGGCATTCTCCAAGAGCCAGAAGTCTGAAGGGCATTTGTGATTTAGCTTACTCTGTTTGTTGTTGTTTCGTTTTGTTGTTGAGATACAGTCTCACATTGTATCCCAGGCTGGAATGGATGCTCAATGTGTAGCCCAGGCTGGCCTTGAACTCTCAGTGATTCTCTCGCTCCATCCTTCTGAGTGCTGGCTTACATGCATGAGTTACCATGCCTGTGATTTCATTCTTGGCAGCCACAGGGTAAGGGGTGAGGGGGGGCGGGAGGGGACGGGGCGGGGGCGGGGAAGGATCTACAAAGCCTGGGAAATGGAGTTGTCTTTGGGAAAGATCCTAATAGAGGAAGGTCAAATAAACAACACAGAGAAGCTAAGGCTCAACTTGAGGCTAGGTTTATTATCCGAACCTAGTTTGGTTTTTTATTAACCAAAAAGTTAAAGCTAGCGTTTTAGTCGTGGTCATGTGTGGCTATCATGGGAAAAGGGTGAAGATGGAGCCCGGCCTAAGAACCGCTATGCTGTGAGGCTTTGTGAACTGCCATGGGTCGTGCAGGGAGGAGGTTCTGCCCTCACTGGATCATGGCCAGCACCCCAGGCATCAGCTTCTGCTTCATGGTGAGGTTGGCAGGTGGAGAGTCCTTAACCTTCAGGATGACCTCATTGGCCTCATGGAAGAGCTCCTTTCCCACCACTGTCTCAACTCGATGGTACCACGCAGCCAGCTTGGGATGCCCTTCAAAGACAGGGCAGCCGCCACCTACAGGCTTTATCAAGAAGGGAACAGAATGGGGGTGAGTGAGCTTGTAGCTAAGTTTGGGTTGTTCACTTGACATACATGGAAAAGAGAGCACTCAACCGAGGAACTGTCTCCATCAGACTGGCTTCTAGGAATGCCCGCATGGCGTTTTCTTGATTGTTGACTAGTGTGAGAGGGCCTAGCCCACCGTGGATGGTGTCACCCCTGGGAAGATGGGCTTGGGCCATATAAGAAAGTGAGCCGAGTGTGAGCCTGGGAGCAAGCCAAGTTGCTTCTGTGGTCTCTCTGTTTCAGTTCCTGCCTCCAAGTTCCTTCCTTCCTCCTACCCTGGTTTCCCTTGATGATGGACTATAACCTATAAACTGAAATACATTTTTTCTTCCCCAAGTAGTTTTGATGGGGGGGGGCGTGTTATTTATCACAGGAACAGAAAAGCAAACCAGAATGAAAACTGATGACAGAAGTGTAATGTTGCTGTAATGGTCCTGACCATGTTGTTTTTAGGGGGAGGGTTGTGGAAGCATTTGGAACTTTGGGCCAGAAAAGTCATTGAGTAGTCGGAGGTGAATGGGCTGTTCTATGGTAGTTTGGAAGAAACAAATGTTGAAAGAAATGAAGATGATGGAGACCTGGTTTGTAGGGTTTCAAAGAGAAGGTTGAGAATCCCTCAAAGACTTTATCAGGGCCACTAGGATGATTTATTAAAAATCTGTGGAAGTGAAACATTAAGATGATGGATGCTGGTTAGCTGGGGTGAAAACTCAGCTGAAGTTAATAAGACCAGCATCACTGAGGCAATATCTGGGAAGTATTTTCCTCAGTGTCAGCACACAGAAGCTGTGGTCCAGTAGTGGGGTAGCCCAAGGATGCCTACCAAACTGGCAGCAGAATCTGGCAAATAACCCATAAGATTCTCCCGCATGGTACTGGATCTGAAGGCACGAAGGAGCCATTGAGAGCAGCTAAAGCTCGTCACTGGATGAAGCCAGGAGAGGCCATTGCTGAAGTCTGCAGACTCAGCTTTAGGAGAAACCCCAGAATACTGGATCAGCCAGGACTATAAGGTGACCAAGGTCAGCGAGCGACAGGTGTGACGTGACTCTAACCAGAGCCAACAAGAAAAACCGTACGTTACATCTGGCAGAGCAGGAGAACTACAAGCGCGGAAGCCCTCTGGGTCCCAGGAGATCGTGAGTGAGTCTCAGATGTCAGACACCGAACTGTTTATGCTATAGGATTTGGGTTTTGCATTGGTCTGATTGTAACTATGCCCTTATTCTTCCCTTAGGGAGCAAGTTTCCTTGTGGAAAAAGAAATTATGTAACTTGGTTTTGGATTTTACAGCATCCTACAGTTAAGAGACTGGATTTGTTGTTGTTGTTGTTTGTTTGTTGAGAAAGAGTTTCTCTGTGTCATCCTGGCTGTCCTGGAACTTGCTCTGTAGACCAGGATGGCCTTGAACTTAGAGATCCGCCTGCCTCTGCCTCCCGAGTGCTGGAATTAAAGGCCTGTGCCACTACCACCTGGTGGTGAGATTTTGGATTTTTAAAGAGAACATGTTCTTTTTAAACCATCGGGCTTTTTAAAAGACTATGGGATATTTAAAATTGTACTGTGCTTTATGATACTATTTCTTGGGGGCAAAGAAATGGAAGATGACAGTTTAACAATGATGTGTTCATGTGTCAGGCAGAGAAGGAGAACATTGTACTGGTTAATGTTTTTCCCACTTGACACAAATGTAGATATACCAAGGAAGAGTAAATTTCCATTAAGCAATGGTCTCCATCAGATTGGCCTGTGGGGATGTCTGTGGGGGTGCTTTCTTGATTGCTAATTGAGGTAGGAGGGCTCAGTACACTGTGCATGGTGCCATGCCTGGGTGGTGGGCCTGAACTGTGTAGTTGTATAAGAAAGGTAGTTGAGCAAACTACGGGACACAAGCCTCCGGTAAGCAGCATCCCTCCATGATTTCTGCTTTGAGCTCCTGCCTTGAGTATCTGTCTTGGCTTCTCTACATGCTGCAGTGTAACCAGTAAGCCAAATGAACCCTTTCTTCCCAAAGTGGTTTTTGGGTTAGTGTTTTACACAGCAACAGAGGAGCAAACTAGAACAGCCAAGGACACACATAAATCTGGAAGGAGTCTCCGGAGACATATGAACAGATCTGTCACTAGTGAGGGTTAGCAAAACTGGGACTTCTGTAACCAGCCAGTACTCCCTGTATCTTATGGGCCCGCTCTTTTTAGAGCACTCACATGCATCACCTCTGTGATGGCAACCAAGTCAGCCAGGGAGATGTGGGGCCCAACAAGGAAGGCCTTGTCCTGGAGGAACTTGTCCCTGAGCACCCATAGGTTCTCATCCAATTCCGCCAGTGTGGCTGCCAGCGTCTCAGAAGGAATCTGCTCACCCAGGAAAACAGGGAACATCACCTGGTGGGTAGATAGGCAAAATAAGGAATTGGCACCAGCTGAGCCTTGGGAGCAGGAAGTCAAATCTCCCAAGTTGGGAGCTGCCTTTTGGGCCTGTGCCCCTTCCTTTGGGACCTGTTCAGACCTACAGGGAAAGGTCACCCAAGTGATTCTTTTGTTTAGAAATAAATAGTCCTGTTTCCACATCTCTGGTTGACTGGGCCTCAGAAAGAATCATTCTTTATGAATGATTGAAATGGGGACCTGAAGAATAAATAGAACGAATTATTTTGGAGGAAAGAAGCTAGGTTAGGAACCACGGTCATGTGCCACATGTTATTTTGTCTTACAAATAACACAAAAAGTGGTTATTTTGTCTTACAAATATCACATGCTCTCACAACAGGAATAATGTAGGTCAGTCACTCGGAAAGCCTCTTCATACAACCAAGGGACAAGGTAAACAAGAGTTCATATGCAAGCACAAAAGACCCTAACTGAAGCAATCCCAAGCAGAAGAGCAATACTGAAGGTATCACAGTACCTGGTCTCAAACTAACCTACAGAGCTACAGTAACAGAAACAGCACAACACCGGTACAAAAGCAATCATATATTCCAATGGAATAAAATAGAGGACCCAGAAACAAACCCACAGGGCTACAGTCTCCTAATTCCTAATGAAAAGGTTAAAAACATAGATAGGCTAAAAGGACATTACAACAAGCCGTGCTGAGAAAAGTAGATATCCATTTGTAAAAGGATGGAACTAGATCCACATCTTTTCCCCTGTTCAAGAATAAATTCAACATGGATCAAAGACATTGGCATAACGAAGAGTCAAAGAATAAGAATAGAAATGTAGGTTCCAGAAATAAGAATATAGAAATAAAGAAATATAAAGTTGAAAGCCTAGGAGAATGAAAGCAAGCTGTCAGCAGCTTAAGGATTAACTAATAACAGTGGGTTAGTTTGCTTTTTGACCCATAATTCTGTCTGCAGGGCTGAAGTGGCCCTCTGCAAACTGAGGGTCAGCTTTTAGATAAACCCCCTGACCACTCATGGCCAGCAACTGACATGAACTGACTTAACCTTTAAATGATGGGATGCACCTGACTTTTCGGTTGTACATTTCCCCATACTCTTCCCTGCTACGCAAAACTGGCAGTATCGGGGGAGTGTAGAGCTTTGGTAAACACCATCAGGAAGTGCCAGAGAGAAGCAATGGGTGAAATACAAACACTAGTTCAACTGAAAAACCCCTCAATGGAAATTGTAAAAACGGCAATTTGTACCTGAGTCTTACCTTGAGATTGTAAAACTTCTTTTGTTCATGCCTAATGCCTGCGTCTTGCTATAAAAAGAGGAGCTCGGAAACAGCCCGTTGCCACAGGCATACAAGTCCATCTCTGGCTGCGGTCTCAGCTAGCTGATAAGCTTTTGTGCCCCGTGGAGATTTGATTCTTTTCTTTTTCCTGGAGTAAAGTTTGCTCCCCGTTTATGGGACTTTGGTGGTCTGTCCCCCACCTTTGCACAACCCCCGCGGACCCAACAATAAGACCTCAGACATTGAAACTGGCAGAGAAAAAGAAAAAAGAATCATAAGGAAAACACTTCAAGATATAGGCATAGACAAGGACTTTCTGAGGACTCCTGTAGTATAAGAATAATCCAAGGGCTGGAGAAATGGCTCAGCGGTTAAGAGCATTTCCTGCTCTTCCAGAGGTCCTGGGTTCAATTTCCAGCAACCACATGGTGGCTCACAACCATCTGTAATGAGGTCTGGTGCCCTCTTCTGGCCTTCAGGGATATACACAAACAGAATATTGTATACATAATAAATAAATAAATTTATGGGCGGTGGTGGTGCATGCCTTTAATCCCGCACTCGGGAGGCAGAGGCAGGCAGATCTTTGTGAGTTCGAGGCCAGCCTGGTCTACAAGAGCTAGTTCCAGGACAGGCTCCAAAGCTACAGAGAAACCCTGTCTCGAAAAACCAAAAATAAATAAATAAATGAAAATTTGAAAAATAAAGAAAATTGAGTAAATAAACATTTTGCCGGGCGGTGGTGCACGCCTTTAATCCCAGCACTTGGGAGGCAGAGGCAGGCAGATCTCTGTGAGTTCGAGACCAGCCTGGTCTACAGAGCTAGTTACAGGACTGGCTCCAAAGCTACAGAGAAACCCTGTCTCGGAAAAAAAAAATTCTAAAACTTGACAAAAGCGAAGCAAAGAAAACAATCACTGGAGTAGACAGCCAGTCCACAGGATGGGAAAAAAAATCTGCCAGCTAGATACCAGACAGAGTGTATAGCTTCTAGATTCTAAACTAATATAACGAACTGCAACAAGGAAACACTAAAAAATTCCAATCAACCAATGGGCAAGTGAACTGAGAATACAGTCCTCCAAAGAAGAACTTCAAAGGGCCAATACGCTTGAAAAGCGGAGCCAGCCGTTGGTCCCATATCCATGCACATACAGGCAGCACCAAGTAGACTCAGTGGGCTTAACAAAAACAACAAAAAAGCACATGAACTTGGTAGGGAAAAGTGTTGGGGGGGTGGGTAGGGGAGGTATTAGAAAGAAGGAAACAGGGATGAATTTGATCAAAACACATTGTATGCATTTATAAAATTCTCAATAAAAAAAAAAAGAAAAGAACAAAGCAGGCTTTTCAACAGCCTTAGCCATCAGGGAAATATAAACCTGCTTTGAGAGATTACATCTCACTGCAGCCAGAACAGCTATCGCCAAAATAAACAAACAAACAAATAAGGAAATATGATAGGGTCTGGGGAGACAGCTCAGCTGGGAAAGTGATTGGCACACAAGCTTGAGAACCTGACCAGATCCTCAGCACCCACATAAAAAAGATGGGGGAGCTCCAGGTCCAGCGAGAGGCCCTGGCTCAGAACGTAGGTAGAGCCCCTAGGGGAAGACACCCAAAGCCCACCTCCCGCACAGGTAATATACACACAAATGCGTTAAATAAATTAAAACAAAGAGAAGCCAAATGGCCATAAATGCTGGTGGAGATGTTGGGAAAGATTCCTCATACGCTGCTAGTGGGAACGTAGCCTCCTACAGCCATTACGGAAGTCATTATGGAGGTACCTTAGAAAAGTAAAAACAGAACGATTGCAGGACCCAGCTATACCACTCCTGGGGGTTTATCAGCTATAAGGAAAAATTAAATCATAACATTAGTTGGAAAAACAGACGCAACTGAATATCATTATTTTAAGCAAAATGAGCCAAACTCAGAAACACAAATGTTGTGCGCACGTATGTGTATGTGTGTATGCATGCACGCCCACGCATGTTGTTCATAAAAGTAGAAAAAGGGCCATGCATGATAAGAGAAGAAATCTTAGGGAAATGGGAGTAAGGAAAAACAGAGTAACGGGATATGCATGACATGAACGCAAAAAAAAAATAAGTGGGGGTGAGGAAGTAAGGGATGGTGAGATGTCCTGGCAGGTAAAGGCACTTCCTGCCAAGCTTGATGAACTGAGTTCTGTCCCTAAGACCTATATGGTAGGAAAAATCCAGCTCCCAAAAGCTGTCCTCTGATGTCCACACTTGCACCAAGGCACACACTACCCTCCCACGCACATGTGCATGTACACACACGTACATACACACAAACAAAAGCACACAATAAATAGACAAAAATGTAAGTTTTAAGAGAGGGGGTAGGGGGTCAGCAAGGGTAGAGAAGGAAGACAGGGAGAGGAGTGGAGGAGTGGGTGAGCCAAAGCAAGTAGGTCTGCAAAGGCCAGAATAAAAGCCATCGTTTTGTGCACAGGTTAAAAAAAATAATGGCCACATAAGCCGCAGGGTTGAACTTTGAACAGACAGAACCAGCTAGATAAGGAAGTTTAATATAAGCCTTACTGCTATTGCCCCACTCGTAGTATTAATCCATAAAATTAATTTTCCTCTGTAGCTTAATGGATCAAATCATATAAAACAGCTAATAGCTGAAATGTCATGGAGTCTTGTGGGACATATTTTATTTGACCTAAACCAGAGGTTTGGCTTTGTTTTTATTTTGAGACAGAGCCTTGTGTAGTAGCCCAGGCCATGAATATAGCTGAGGTTGGCCCTTGAATTCCAGGTTCTTCTGTGTTTGTCTCTACCTCTGCCTCCCAAGAACTTGGTCAGGTGTACGGCACCACACCCAGCTCCAAACTGGGGTCCCTTTTCACCACCAGAAAATAACTTATTTTCAGCTTCTGATGTCCAGTTTTGTGACTCTTGTGTAGTTGTCCTAAGAAATTGTCTCCTCCCCTGCCTCTCTTTTTTAGAGACTGTCATACTATGTAGCCCAGGCTATACCCACAGTCTTCCTGCCTCCACCTCTCAAGTGCTGGGATTGTAGCAGGCACCATCACCGAACTCAAACCATCACCGAGCTAAAAACCATCTTTGGAATTATCTCCACTGGGCCAGGACAAAGTCTTGAACATTGAGTCTGGAAGGACGATACACTCAGCAATATTACTGGCAAAGTGGTTTTCTCTAGCCTCCATGGTGTATAATTTCAAACAATTCAAAAATATTTATTTATTTATTTTGGTTTTTCAAGACAGGTAACTATGGAGCCTGTCCTGAAACTTGCTCTGTAGACCAGGCTGGCCTTGAACTCACAGAGATCCCCTGCCTCTGCCTCCCGAGTGCTGGGATTAAAGGCGTGCGCCACCACCGCCTGGCCAATCCAAAATCTTAATTGTTGAGAGCTGTACTCAGCCATCCCAGGCTTTCTCAGAGGCCCTGGTGAAAGGACAAAAGGAACCTAGTTTTGTGTCTTGCCCAGGAGCAGACTTGGCATGGCCAGTCTGGGGCTGGGGACAAGATCTCGAAGGAGTTAAGGTTTCAGTTCCTGGGAACTCGGCTTTTCCCCATGAAGAGACTGGAGCTATGGGTCCCAAGGCCGCTATGTGCTTGGTCTGCAATGCTGTTGAGACATCCTGTGTTCCTTTTGTGCAACATCTCTTGATAAGCCTCCTGCTGGCTTCGTCCCATCGCGTGACAGTTTTTGCTGACTCTGCTCTGTTTCTCCCCCAGAAATATTCATACTCTTTAATAAGCTTGCTTGGCAGAAAATACAGCTTGTGCAGGACCTCACGACCCCAGCTTTCCTATCTGTCTTCTTTACTTTCTCATCTCCTGGCCAACTCCCACTTAGAACTGTCACTGAAGAATGACTGGTCCAGGCCGCTCAATAGCCAAATCCACAGGCAGCTAAATGGCATCTGTCTGGTTTTTCCTGGTGCTGTGAGAGAACACTCTCCCAAAAGGAACTTAAGAAAGCCAGGCTCACAGTGCAGGGATATAACTGTCCATTATGATGGGAACCGTGGCAGCAGGAGCTCCAGGGAGCCGGTCACATTGTGTCCACACAGAGTGATAGATGTGCTCAGCTCATATTTTCTCTCCCTCTCCTTACAATCTTTTGAAGATTTTATGTGTGCGAGTGTTTTCTCCACATCTATGTCTGGGCACCATATATATCTCTAGTGCCCACGGAGGGCACAAGAGGAAATCCATCAAATTCTCCGGGACTGCAACAGCCATATGGGTGCCGGGAACCCAGCCTGGGGCCTCTGGAAGAGCATCCAGTGCTCTTGAGCTTTTGCTTTGGGCTCCATTTTCTCTTTTTAAATATAATTCCAGTCCAGGAAACGGCGCTGCCCACAGTGAGGGGGTCTTCTCATCTCAATCAACCTAGTCAAGACAATCTCCCAGATGTTCCCAGATGCTCCTCTCTCAGAGGATCCCAGATCCTATCAAGTTGACAACCAAGATTAACCATCGTAACAGCTAACAAAACTTTTACACGATGGCCATTTATGATTTTTTGTTCGTTCGTTTTGTTTGTTTGTTTTGGTCTCCACTGGAGTGAGGAAACCACTTTGCTTCTGTAACATTCCCAAATCACAAACAACTCCAAAAGTGTACTTACTTCCTACGTAGAGGTTAGAAAGTTTTCCTTTAACTGAGGGGGAAACGGGCACTGTCTCTCAGGCTTGGATAATTAACACCAAGAGGTTGCTTCAAAGGCTGACAATGCATGGGCTACATTGTAACTGGCCTAAGACTGATCAATACAGTCAATCCTGCAGGGAATCAACAGCGATCTATTAAAGCCTTAAGGTCTGGCTTTAGGGGGAGAGGAAAGAGGACGGCAGGATTAAGGCGGTTACAAGACGATAATGTGGGCACCAGGCAGGGTTGAGATGCAAGCCCAGCACCTGGGAAGCAAGAGTTCTTGCTTTTCTGCTATCGATTATGGGCCACATTTTCCTGGATAGCCTGGGCTACATAGAGTTCATAGTAAAAACCCATCTCCAAAAGCTAAGTGCTGAGGATAGGATAGCTCAGCATGAGCACGTGAATAAGGAAAGGGATGAGGGGGAGGAGGAGAAGAGGGAAGAAGACAGAAGTGATGATGATGATGAAATATGACCCAGGGCACAGGCTGTCCTCAAGCTCACAGCTGTCCTCCTGCCTCAGTCCCGAACACTGGGATTACAGGCTTCTGCCACTATATCCAGCTCACGAAGGCTCCTTTTTCACAGCCTCTGCCAACTTCAATTTGTTTGACTTTGAGATCAGCAACTCCGTGCTCCACAGGATGCATTTCGAAGTACGCAGTTGAGTGTACAAAGCTACGTATGCTCATGTTGCCATGCAACCATCACTGCTGGGTGTCTCCATCTTGGCTCCATTAAACGCTAACTCCCCATTCTGGGCAGGGTGACCTAACTTTCCTCACCTGGCTCTCGTTAGAGCTCTCACTAAGATATCTGTTGAGGATGCCCTCTGAAAGGGTTTCAGACTTTGTGGTTAAATATACGGAATTTCTTTCTTCCTTTCTTTCTATTGTGTGTGTGTGGCAGGGGGCGGGGTTTTAAGACAGGGTTTCTCTCTATAGCTTTGGAGCCTGTCCTGAAACTCGCTCTGTAGACCAGGTTGGCCTCGAACTCACAGAGATCCACCTGCCTCTGCCTCCCAAGTGCTGGGATTAAAGGAGTGAGCCACCACCGCCTGGCTATAAATATATGGAATTTCTAAAAATGAAAAATACATATCTCAAAAAAAGTATTATTAAATGAGCTTAACAATAACCTAGACACAATCAAAGAATCAGTGAAATCAAAAATAAGACAGTGGGAATAGCAGAACTGAAAGGAAGAACTTGATGTCATCTGAGCCCTTCTCACCGCCTGCATCATCAGTCTGCTTTCTATTTTTTTTTTAAATGTGCATTGGCGTTTTGCCTGTGTGTGTGTCTGTGCGAGTGTGTTGGATCCCCTGGAACAGGGGTTACAGACAGTTGTGAGCTCTCCTGTGGGTGCTGGGAACTGAACTCAGGACCTCTGGAAGAGCAGCCAGTGCTCTTAACTGCTCAACCATCTCTCCAGGCCCAGCCTATTTTCTACGCTTACATTCCAAAGACCTGCTGGAAAGAGTCATTCCTACCCTCAACATATAGGTGTTCTTTGACTTTTTTTAAATAAAGAAAAAAAAAGGCTTCCTTTGTATTGTTTTCAGCTATGTTAGCAGGCAATATATGGCATGGAACAGTAAGTTATGAAACATGAGAGACAAGAGGAAAATGTGACCTGTAATCAAGAACAGAAAGGACAACCAGTAAAAGCAGACTCACAGAGGACCTGGGTGCTGAAATGAGCTGACAAAGGACACACACAAACACACATACACACGCATGCACACACACACGCACACACACGCATGCACACACACATACACACACACACACATACATATGCATGCACACACACACGCTCCCACACTCACACATCCCAGGAGCTGAGACTTGAACCTAAGACACTGTGCTTGTTACACAAGTCTTCTACCACTAAGCTAGCTTACCAGATAAACTGAGGAGAACATGTAGGTAACGGTAACAGATAGCTCAGATGGTGAAAGCCCCAGCTGGCGAGCCTGGCAACCCTAACCATCTCAGTTCAGTCTCCAGAGCCTACAGAAAAAGCCAGGTGTGCTGTAACCCCAGCTTTTCTGCAGTGAGATGGAAGGCAGAGACAGGAGAACTGCCTGAGACAGAAGCTCCAAGGTCAGAGGTCAGAGAGCCTGGAGTACACAGCACAGCAGCAGAGACAAAGGACAGTCTGCCTCACCAAGGTGGAAGGTGAGAACTGATTTCCCAGAGCTTTCCTCTGACTTCCAAATGCACACGGTGGCTCCTGGGACATACACAACAAATAAATTAAGTAACAGTAACAAATACATTCAAAATTTTAAAATAGAAGATAACCAAAGTGTGTGACAGATGGTAAATTTTGGCTGAGAAATGCAACTCTACAAAAATAATCAAATGGTGTTTCTACAAATAAAAAATAAATGTCTCAGGGGCTGGAGAGGTGGCTCAGAGGTTAAGAGCACTGACTGCTCTTCCAGAGGACCCTGGTTCAATTCCCAGCACTCACATGGCCGCTCACAACTGTCTGTAATTCCAGTTCCAAGGGATCCGATGCCCACGGCAAAACACCAATGTGCATAAAATAAAAATAAATACATTTAAAAAAATAATAAAATAAATGTCTCAAGTAAAGATGGTCTTGAATAACAACCTAGGCACAACAGAATTAGTTAAACTAGAGGCAAGACACTGGGAAATACCAAACTGAAAATGAGTTGCTGTAGCCTGAGTCTCTTTGGGGTGACTCTTTACTACCTTCCCTCCCCCCACATTTCCAGTCTCACCTTATGCCACAGGGCCCGGAGGCAGCTTCTGCGAAGGGTTGTATGCTGCCATGCCAGGTACTCATCCACACGAGCACGAGCCTGCAGGTCTTGGGGGTACCAGTGGTCAGGAACCTTATACTTGTGCGTTAGGTAGAGCAGGATGGCCACACTGCGTAAGCAGAGGAGCAAGGGTTTACTCGATGCCCAGTACTTTCCTTTTTAAAAGATACATCTATATCTATATGTGTGTATGTATATATGTGTGTGTGTATGAGTGCTCTGTCTGCATGTTTGCCTGCATGCCAGAGAAGGCATGTGATCTCATTACAGATGGTTGTGATGTCATGTAGTTTGTTGGGAATTAAACTCAGGCCCTCTAGAAGAGTAGCCAGTGCTCTTAACTGCCGAGCCATCTCTCCAGCCCCTACCTTTTCTGATCTTTCCAACAATTTGCCAGTCTGATCCTCTTTTTCAGAACATAGAAAGTAGGCTCAGAAAATGGAAGAGCCTTGTTCCGCAGGGACACCCAGTTCTTAGCATCAGAATTGAGTCTTGTCTTCCTGAGGTCAATACCACTGAGCAAAATCTCACCACTGAGTGTGTCCCGTCAAGGGTTGAGTTTCTGAGTACAGGGCCCCACAGCTTCCTGGAGAAGAGGCATCCAAGCAGAGCTTTGAGGAAACTTGGTTTTGTTTTATTCTATGTCCACTCTCATCCTTCAGCCTTCAGACAGCCTCAGATGGCCTGGTAGTCCCAAAAGGCTCTCTCAGTTCTCCCTTTGTTCTTAGAGACAGCTTAGGCTAGCCTCAAACCCCAAATCCTCTTGCTTCACCCTCTGGGCAGTGGGCACGAGTCATATACCTGGCCCTCTGTTCCTTGTGGCATGCCTTATGCTAAGGGTCAGATTGGTTCTTTAAAATCTTACTCAGATGCTTGGGGCACTGTAAGGTCCTGGAACCACAACACAGAGAAGACTGCCTGAAACTCTCTTCCTGCCTTGGGTGATGCCAACTACTGTGGAGATGGACTCTAAGGGACACTTGAAGACAGGCCAGTTGTGGTCATATGAAAATTTCAGCTGCGCTGCCTGGAAGAAGTTTAGACCAACTGAGTCACTTAGGAAGGGAACTCTCAGCAGTCCTGATCCATCCACAGAAGAAGCAAGATGTGACTGCCTCGGTGAAAAAGGTACCGAGCCACGTGGCTAGCATAGATAAGAATAATGGGCTAATGTAAGTTATAAGAGTTAATAAGAAGCCTGAGCTAATGGGCCAATCAGTTTATAACTTAAAAAACGGGGAAACTCTCCAGCCTGTTGAGCTGCCTGAAGGCTATGCAGTGTGTCCCAGGTTCCCAGCCATGCTGGGGTGGTCTTTAGTGATGCAGTTGTCTGTTTGGTAAGTATTCCTTCACCCATACTGCTATAAGAAATCCCAATCAAACTTGTTAGTTAACCAAGTTGGACTTTGGTGGTAAAGGGACTCTAGCTGGCCTGGAACTGACAAGCCTGGCGCGGGCAGGCCTTGTCCTTCCCCCTTCCCTTCTCCTTGTAAACCTTAGATTACATCCCTAAAGCTAGCCATCAAGGTCTATTCCCTTATTTGGATGCTTTCTTATGCCAGACTCATTCCTGAGGAGGGAGTACCAAAATCCAGCAATCAGAAGCCCCCTTTGATTCACCTAATTAACATGCCCCGTCAAAATATTCTACAGCATCCTAGCCCATTCTAACAAAGACTCCCCCTTTCTTTGCCTTTTAAAAATTACACCTGCAAGGGCGTTTGTTGCTGTTTCTCTGCCTGAGTCATAAAGCAAACACTTTAACTTTTCTTCCCTGCTTAGTAAAGGATCTCTCTCTGAAAACAGGTGTTTGGGTGTGTTTTGTACCTAATCCAGGGTCTGGGAGGGAGCCTCCACTGTGTGTGTGTGGCGGGGGAGGTCTCCTTCAGGTGTGTCCATATTTTGGTCTGTCATGGGCCCCTTATCTGAAGTGAATAGATATGTGTAAAATGCCACACAACATACAATTGCAGCAAAATTATGACTGTAATTTTGCTACTGTTTATATTACTATTATTATTATGAATAATAATGTAAATACCTGATATTTCCAATGGTCTTAGGCAACCCCCATGAAAGGATCATTCAACCCCAAATGGGTCCACAACCTACGGTTGAGTACCTCTGCCCTAGAGGCAAAGGTCTCCTGTGCCTCATATCCTACAGAGTGGATATCCCAAGAGGAAGAGGCAGGCAGAAGTACGACTTTGAGACCTGACTAAGCTATCTAATAGGGCCTTGTATAAGACAGAGACCTGTGTCCACAGCCCAACTTAATGCCTCAGTTTTCCAAGTAGGACAGGCTCTTTGTGCTAAGTGTTCAAGTCACCTCCGAGGAGGGCTGCAAGTACTTAAGAGTCACAGACCTTCCCAGGGTGACGACGACATGCAGAGGGGACATGCAGAGATGGCAAGCTGTCCCTGGTTAGTGCCAGTTAGGGTGCAACTCTCTGCAAGCTGGAGGGACCTAGGACAGCAGGAGCAACAGGAAGAGAGAATGGCGGTGCCTCACGTTGATCATGAGATATTAGAAATGAGCTCAAAAGCAATATACTCTAGATTCCCCTTGCTATGGGACAGGTGGCTTCTGTCACAAAAGAGACAGAACTGAGAAAAAGCTTTAGCTTCTCTGAAAGGGAACTTTCACCATCTTGGGACATGCCAGGATATAAAAACATCTTTATCTTATAAGGGAGCCCGAGGGACCCCAGTACTTGAGAGTCCAGGAAGCCCAGATGCTACAGGCCCTATTTACACCAGCTGGGCTAGAGGTGGGGTAAATTTCCCACCTTCCCTGACCCAGGGTATTTTAATCAACAATCACAGCCTGGTACAGAAGTCAAGTAGATGTATTATCTTCCCCAAAACCAGCTCAGGGAACTTGGGCAGTGGGTGGGCAGAATCCTGGGTTCCAGAGCCCACTCTGTAGGATATGAGGCACAGGAGACCTTTGCCTCTAGGGCAGAGGTACTCAACCGTAGGTTGTGGACCCATTTGGGGTTGAATGATCCTTTCATGGGGGTTGCCTAAGACCATTGGAAATATCAGGTATTTACATTATTATTCATAATAATAATAGTAATATAAACAGTAGCAAAATTACAGTCATAAAGTAGCAATGGAAATAATTTTATGGTTGGGGGTCACCACAGCATGAGGAACTGTATTAAAGGGTCACGGCATTAGAAAGGTTGGGAACCATTGCTCTAGGGAGTTTAGGTTCCAAGTGTGTGTCTACATGAGTTTGCGTGCACACAGACACTATACGGCAGCGGATCCCCAGAACTGGAGCTATGAATGGCTATGAGCTGCCTCTTATGGGTGCTGGAACCAAATCCAGGTCCTCTGCAAGAGCGTGGGTGCTCTTAAGCACTGAGCCGTCCCTCTAGCTCCAGCTCCGTAGTAAAGCTTGCCAAAAGTCCCCAAGACCCCCGGTACCTCTCGCTCAAGGTGAAGTCATTGTCCTTCATGGCTGGTACCTTCTTCATGGGGTTCACCTGGGCAAATGCATCGCTGAGGTGCTCACCTGCAGATAGTCCAGCATGAGGGGGATGGGAGGAGTACACTGGGCCTCTGATAGCATGGGCCAAGGTTCTAGGATGCCAAACACTAAATTCATGGTTCTTCCTGGAACTAGGCTGCTGGCTCATGGGAGCTAGGTGGGAAGTGCAGGCAAGGCTGCCTTGAGAGGAGAGTGAGCCGCCCCTCCCCCTTGATACACAACAGACTTCACACTCTGTTGACAGGTCCTCCAGGGACTTGCCCCAGAGACAGCCCTGCAAAGTGTTCCCAGTGTCCCCTGAAACCGTGGTCTCTGCTTGAATTAGCCCAGATTCATTTTCTTCCTGTTGATGCAGCCAGATGAACGTTTCTACGATTATGTCTTTGCTGATCAGCCCAACAGACCTCAGTGGTTCCCATTCCCTTGAATCAGATGGAGGGCTTTCACCCTCCTTTAGTTGCCTGGTGGAAATCTGTCTCTCTCTGCACCCTTATTTTTGACAGCCAACTTGAGCACCCCTTTGTCGGTCCCCCAACCCACAATACCCTACATCAGGCTCTGCAGGGGCAGCGCCTGGGGGCGGGGAGGTAAAGTTTCAGACAGAGAGACAAGCGGTGAGACAGCATGGGAATACCACAGCGACTTAAGTAACACCATTCTGCTACAACCCTGTCTTGCCAGGTTCCGGGCTCCTCAAAGGCCAACAGGGAGGAGGCTCCGCCCAGGACCTGTGGAAACCGAATAGCATGCAGACCTGGCCATCAATTCCACGGAACAGCAGAGTCTGCGAAGTCTCCCTGGTGGCTCTTTTCTCACTTTTTCTCTAAACCAGAAAAAAACCTAGGAAGGGGGCGTTGCAGAAAGGAATCCCCTAAGCTGGGCTTGCCTCCCCCATCTCTCAGCTCTCCAAAGCCGAGGCCCTGCCCACCCTTGCGCAGATCCACCGTATGCATCTGGAATGGGATGCCGTTTTTCTTGGCGAAGATATAAATGGCGCGACAGGGCTGGGACAGCAGGTCCAGATAGAGCTCCAGGACCATGGCACAGGCAGCAGGAACCAATTCAGTAACTGACCAAATTCTCAAAACAAAACAAAACCCAGGCTTGACGTCCGAGGTCGCGGCTAGGCTTAATGTGGACACGCCTCCACTGGGCGGATTCTGGAATCTGGCCCTTCTTTCTAAAGGGGAACCGACCTGAGCTTGTGTTCCAAGAGAAAGGCACCCAGAGTCTAGCATGGGTGAGACAGAAAAGACTGCTGACCTCTCCTGAGAGGGCAGAGGAAGTGCACAGGGGCCAGCACCTAGTCCTTCTGTGACTGGTTTATTTGATGGCAAAATTTCTTCAAAGGCATCCTCGCCCTGTCTAGTGTGTTAGAATTTCCAATTGTCCCCGGTTCCCAAATGGGAAAACTAAGGTACTGCTTGATAGACATAAAAAGTCTACCCCCAGCAGGTTCCTCCTAGGCCTACAAACCAAAGATATGGATGCCAGCAAGCAGCAAACAAACATTCTGGCTGTGCTAAGTATGCGGTGGTCCCTGGTGACATTCCAGTCGCGGCCTTGGCGTTCCACAAGGTTAGCCTTCCTGTTCATGAGAACGCTGGGTTCTCCATTCCTCGAGCATCTTAGCCCTCTTTGGACTGTGATAGCAAGGTGCCGTGGATATAGTTTTTGAACAGGGCAGACTCCGTGTCTAGCGAAGGCTAGCTCTCTACTTTAAGGTGGGCAAGTCTTTGCCACCCACACACACAGTGGAAGGAACATACAGGTCCCTTTCATGAAAGGTAGAACCCCCAGATTTAATCCCTGACCCCAGAGGCCCCACCTCTTAATACTATTTCCAGCAAATTAATTTAGGGGTAGCATCACTATTCAAACCATCACACTGGGTTTGTGTCTTCCTTCCTTTCAGCCTCGGTTTCTCCATCTTTAAAATGACTCTAGCCCTTGAAAGCCCAGCACTCTGGACTCACCTGCTGAGCCATAAACCCTTGGTCTGCACCTTGTTGTTAAGGGACACCCCCCTCCCCAGAGCCTACCTCCTAACTGGGCAAAGGGTGTCAGTGTTACCCGTTATCTTAAGACAAGTCCAGGTGACATTGTCAGCAGGAGCATAGCATAATTTGCTATAACATAAGGAACATTTCTCCTAGGATGAAAGGATGGCTCAGCTGTTAAGAATGTTTGTGGCTGTTGCAGAGGACTAAAGTTCAGCTTCCAGCACTCATATAGGGTGGCTCACAACACCCTAAAGTTCCAATTTCAAGTGATCTGATGTTGTCTGGCCTCTTGCAGGTACCAGCACGCACATGGGCAAACACACACACATACACACACACACACACACACTGTTATGCCCAAATCCGCAAAGTCTGAACCCCGTCTCCCTTAGTCACTGTGGTCACCTGATTCTGCAACCAGCACATGGTGGGAGTTTCGTCCTGAGTCATAGTACTTATGCCTATATTTTTGGGGGCAATTTCTAGCCCAGTCCCATTTCCTTGCAGTAAGCACATTGATCTTTCTGTAGCCTGGAGTGCTCCCTTGCGTGGGAGTCCTTACCTTGGCCTTTGGCGCCAAACCAAAGACAGAGCTTCAAGCTGTTTCACAGGTGTGACCCACCCCTCTATCGAAATGAGACCGCTATCCGTGTGTCTTTATACAGACTTGAGACCTGCTACCTCCATGTCTCACCATGCCGCCCGCGTGTCACACCACAGAACTGACAACGCTACCCGCATGTTTCACCACAGAACTGAGAAACACCACTCACATGTCTCACCAGAGAAATGAGTATGCTACCCGCATATCTCACCAGAGGGAACCACTCTCTGCAGAAGGCCCCTAGGAACATCTTCTCCAGGCTCACCACCTGTGATCTTTTCGCGTGTTCGCAGATCCTCTACAGGCACTTACAGTTCCTGGGCCCACTCACAGAAAAACATGTGACACAGACACAGACATGAGACATGAAACAAAACACAGAAAACTTACCGGCCGGCTGAAGGCTCTACGGGTGGTAGTCCCAGTGGCTCGGGGGATCCGGGACGAGCCCCCAAATGTTATGCCCAAATCCACCAAGTCCCCGAAAAAGCCAACAAGGAGACCGAGTCCTGTATGCAAAAGCAAAGAGCCTTTATTTTAAGCAAGCTTGCAGACTTGGTCTTTCCGCATGTCCAACGTATTGAAATAAATGGAGAGCCCTGAGCTCAGTTAGAATAGGGTTTTATAGTAGTAAAGGTAGGGGTGAGGGGTTTCTGAAGTTTTTGGACTCCTGATTGGCTGACATTTGTCTAGGGGTGCCCTGGGGAGTGTGTTTTGGCAGGTGGTCCTATCTACAGCGGTTGGAATGATAGACATTTTCTTTGAATGGTCTTGGGTGGAGATCAAGTAATCTCAGCTTATGGTTCAGGCCTCCATTTAAATTTATCAATGGGGGCTGGAGAGATGACTCAGAGGTTAAGAGCTCTGACTGCTCTTCCAGAGGTCCTGAGTTCAATTCCCAGCAACCATCTGTAATGAAATCTGGTGCCCTCTTCTGGCCTGCAGGTATACATGCAGACAGAACACTATATACATAATAAAATAAATAAATCTTAAAAAAAAGAAAAAATAAATTTATCAGTGGCCAGAGTCCTACTCTGGCAGGTGATAATGGGTTAGAAGCAAAGAACTTCCTTTGGGTGACCTGCCCATACTTAGCGTATCATGGCTGACTCCCACAATACAAACACAAAAATAACAAAATATTGTTTAAAAACTAAAAATGAATATTTATGTGAGAGAATAGAAATAATGTAATAATGATTTGGGGGGGTATGCGTTTAAACTCCCTAGCTAAGACTCTGTACTTCCTGGTTCGCTTTCTTTCTTTCTTTCTTTCTTTCTTTCTTTCTTTCTTTCTTTCTTCCTTTCTCTCTTTCTTTCTTTCATTTTTAGTATTGGGAGGGAATCTTTCTTTCTTTCTTTCTTTCTTTCTTTCTTTCTTTCTTTCTTTCTTTCTTTTTTTGGTTTTTTGAGACAGGGTTTCTCTGTAGCTTTTGGAGCCTGTCCTGGAACTAGCTCTTGTAGACCAGGATGGGCTCAAACTCACAGAGATCCGCCTGCCTCTGCCTCCCGAGTAGTGGAATTAAAGGTGTGCGCCACCACTGCCTGGTGTGGGAAGGAATTTTTCAGTGAGTACTGAAAATTCGACAAAGTTTAAAAATATCTCTGACCCCAAAAGGTGGGAGTAAGACAAAAGACTGCATTAACATACCAATTGAAAGTCACGGGCTACATTTATCATGCTTACACCCTAGACTCGTGCTCTAGAACAAACACTCTGTAGGCAAACCACTCCCTGGAATTCCTATGGAATTCCAAGTTATTTCCATAAAGGGAATTGGAACTTAGTGACATGCCTTTAGTAGGGCCCACCAAAGCATCTACTCCGCCTAATTCCTGTTCACTCTGTATATGTGTGTGTGTGTGTGTATACATGTAACTTAAATGCACTTATGTTTACTGTTAAATATTATAATTGTCTATTCATTGTATCTCATTCCAGACTACAAAGCAATAAGTCTCATGTTTTAAATTGGTATGCACTTTTAAATCTCTTAATCTAACCCTGCTTTACCTGTTAAGCTGAGAGCCAGTACAGTCGAACTTGGACCCAGCTCTCCAGGCAGATTCTATAACTTATGTATACCCAGTAAACAGCTCTCATTTGCTCAGAGATCTGGGGAATATGGCATTTAAATGCTTAATTATTTTTTTTAAAAAAAAGACTTTTCATAACAAAAAGAGACAGGTTGGCTCCTAGCAGCAGCACTCTACTTCCTCCAAAGAAGACAGAAGACAAATGGGCACAAAACAATGTCCATCCACAATTTGTTTCAACTGCCAAGTGCTGACCACTGGGCAAAACTGCCTTTCATCTAAAATAAAGATCTCCAGATGTGGACAGCTCAGCTGCTTAGTTCAAGGTAGGCTTGTCTTTGTACAGATTTTCTAGCCCACAGATGGAAATTTTGGCACCTGACAGGCCCTACACTAAACAGAAAAATAAAAATATGACCCTCAGTGACCATAGAGGACCCTGAGTAGTAGCTCTAGGTGCCAACCAATTAAGTTCTCTGTTGTTTTTTAATCAATAACTTAAATAAAATTTTATCCTTCCCAAAGATCTCAGATGCAGTTTGACAGCTGAGATGTTTTGTCAGTTTAAAAGGACAACCTCACCAAACAAATTTCAGTAAAATACAAACACAAATTATTAAGGTGTGTACCTACAAGTTATAAAGGTGTGAGGACAAGCACACGCTATCAAATTTCTCTCTCACGCTGCCTTTCATAGTCTTAAAGATACTTTTCATTGTGCAAGAACATCTGTTATAGTCATTCTGCTGCTGTTTAAAACTTATGTTTTCATAAACCCAAAGAATTCTTGTGAGTTCCAGGGAGCCAAATTGACAGATCCGTGATAAACAGGTCAGATACACCCCTCTCAATCCCCTGGTCTTAATTTTTTTCCCTAAATTTAACTTTGTCCTCTGTTCTGCCAAAACCTTAAACAGGTATTAGAGACACCAGACATTTCCATACCACAAACCCTGGACAGGAGCAAAGAGACCAACTATGCCAGGAAGTGACCAGCACTTAGCTTTCTCAGGTTCTACCTCCACTTCTGGGAAGATGACGCCCACAAATAAGCAGGAAGCAGTCTTGAGAATCTGCTGTCCCAACTCCTTTAACCTGTTGTGCCTAACCTCCCGCCTTTTTAAAAAAAGATTTATTTATTTATTTATTTATTTATTTATTTATTTAGTATGTATACAGTGTTCTGCCTGCATGCATGCCTATAGACCAGAAGAAAGCACCAGGTCTCATTACAGATGGTTGTGAGTTGTCATGTGGTTGCTTGGAACTGAACTGAGGACCTTTGAAAGAGCAACCAGTGCTCTTAACTCTGAGCCACCTTTCCAGCCCCCTCCTGCCTTTTATTATAAAAAAGAAATTGGAATGTAATGGTCTGTCCTGTCACTTTAAGAGACAAATCCCACCCACTCCCTCCCCCAGCCACTGAGGCAAGCAGATCTTCCTTCCCTTCCACTTCCAGCCTGAGTCTTTCCTCTTTGTCTCTCTCCTGAAGAGGCAACTCTCTCCCTTCTCCTCGCTTCTCCCCTTCCCCCCTCCTCTCTCTTTCTATGTCTCTCTCTCTCTCTCTCTCTCTCTCTCTCTCTGCCTCTCTGTTGCTCTTCTCCCTTCTCACCTTCCCCCCTTTCCATTTTTCCTCCATAAACCACTAAATAAATATCCAACCTCAATCTGCATGGCATGTGCCTATCTGTCTCTGTCTCTCATCTGCCATGGCTGTGGCTCCTCATGGAACCAGCTGACCTACCAAGGCCTCTCACTGGCTGTGGCTCCCTGGCTAGGACCGGCTGGCCCTCATGGCCCACAGGCCCCTCAGGGAACTGTAGCATTTTATTTTTATCACAACACTGGGTTCAATTCTCAGCACCCAGCTCATGACAGCTCACAACTTGTCTATATCTACAGTTGCAGGGGAGACCAGACACTCTTCTGATCCCTGTGAGTACCAGGTACACATACAGTACACAGATATACATGCAGGCAAAACACCAATTCACACACAAAAAAATAATTTTTTACACGGGCCTTAAAATTCTGAGTCTTTTCTTTGTTCTTGAGTTTACTAATGAGACTGGAGTGGTGTAGAAGGTCCTTCTGTTTATGTATTGCTTTCATTGGTTGAATAAAGAAACTGCCTTGGCCTGATAGGGCAGAACTTAGGTAGGCGGAGAAGACAGAACTGAATTCTGGGAGGAAGAAAGCAGAGTGAGAGAGCCGCCATGGCGATGCCAGGTCAAACATGCTAAATCTTTCCTGGTAAGCCACGACCTCGTGGTGAACACAGATTTAATAGAAATGGGTTAAATCAAGATGTGAGAGTTAACCAATAAGAGGCTAGAGATAATGGGCCAGGCTCAAACAATAACCCTTGTGACTAATATCCTTTCTACATATATATGCTCCTAAGCTCCCTTGATCCTTCTGCCCCTCGACCTGAAATTGGCTTAACCACTCAGGAAAAGAAGCCACTCGTCCCCAACAGGCCATTCCTTCCAGTGCTGACAGAAGGGGAGGATAAAGGCAGGTACCCTAACCTGTATTAAGAACCAGACCTTAATGAAAAAAAAACATTTGATGCTTTGTGTACTCCAGCCTGGCCTAAAGTTAGACTACAGGATGAAAGGTGGCCTTTAATGGGAAGATACCAACCCAAAGTTATATTATCCTAAACCTTGATCTCTTTGTAAAAAAGAGGGTAGCTATTAAGTTTTCAGATTGTCTGATTTCATAGGCATAACTAACTGATGTGGGCACAGGACTTACTTGCTGCTTGAATGCTCCCAATCTGAACACTCTAAAGAGGAAGAATGATTTTTTTCAATTGGCAGTCCCAAAGCATGAGTCACCAGATAAGACTCATCAGAAGACTCTACGAAAATGATAAGGACAGACACTTTGGGTCCCCTTGAACATCACTGAGATCAGCAACACTGTAGAATTCCATCTCTCTCTTCCAATCCTTTGAAAAGTAAGCTCTAACTGTCTTTTCTTTGGCAAAGGGATAGGTTATACTGGTAAATTGCCAGGTGCCATTGGATCTCACTGAGAAGCTGAGTCTGGAGATGGGATTGGGTCCTCCCACTTCTGAGCCAAGCATGTCCATCTCGAAGTGTCCTCCAAAGCCTCTGCCCTGAGTCAGGATGCCACAAGGAAAAAGGGGTGTAGAACAGCTCCAGGATAAACCTCATATCCTTGAGAACAGCTTAAGAGCAAATTGTTTCCAACAGTGGGCACTATTCTTATCTCATGATATTAAGATGCTATAGTGGAGACAGCTAATGGGATGCTCATTGGCAGGGAAGACACAGGCTCTGACTAAAAATTTCTCAATCAGTTGCTCCAATATGGTATTTTAACAGGGTTTTCTCAGGTGATTTCTACTGGAAGAGGTCTTAAACATCAATTTGATGATGTTTTGCTGTATATCTTCTGGCTTTCTGTATTCTGCTTACACTCAACCAAAATGAAAAGCACAGAGCTGGAGAGGTGACATAGAGGTTAAGAGCTTTGTTACTTTTGCAGATGATCTGGGTTTGATGGTTAGCACCCACACCGTGGCTTACAACCATCCATAGCTCCATCTCCCAGGGATCAGATGATCTCTTCTGACCTCTGAGAGCCCAGGCATACATGTTTTGTACATGCACACATGCAGACAAAAGACTCTTGATGACGGAAGTTACAAAATAATGCCACACTAGTTCAGAATTATGTATAATAAAGGGTAATTTATTTAGGGTGGACTCACAAATCACTGTCCTAGATCATAGTCCTCTACATGAATGGGGAGCAGGAACCAAATCTAGCAGCCAGAAGTGAGAGCCGGAAGCAAGAGAGCAAGCAAACGCTTTACAGCTACATTTATAGTATAAGAGATCATGCCCAAGAGGGCTGGTATCTTAAAGGCTATTGGCTAAAGGAGCTCGCATAGCACCTCCCCCTTTTGTTTAAATAAGAGAGTTCCAAACCCAATATAAAACTATGTACGCTAAGAACAGATATCAAGTATAAAGTTAGAATTACAACCAGTGTAAACAATATTAAGCAAGGAACATGTGATAAATGTTTCAATAATTAGCCTATCCTAAGGAGTCTAAGTTTGTAATATAAATAACTTGGCCAAGCCATGAGAGGAAAGTAACTATGACAATCTAGTCTTCAACCCCATCAAAGACCTGAGAAGAAAAAATATTACTTGAGTAAGCAGGAAGTGCAATCAAGCAACTTCCAAAATGTACAACAAATGACATAGACAACTGGCTTCCTGGCCAATCACCCAAGGTTCTTCTATATCATTGGAGTAGCCATCTTTAGCCTACAGGCCCATAGTATCTAGCAGACTTTTCTACAAAGCAGGAAATTTCAAAGACAGTTTTGCCTGTATTGGCAGTTTATCAGTAACTTTCTTCTGTGTCCTGCAGAATGTCTTACAGACTCTTTCATGAAGCAAGAACCTCAAAGAACCGATTCACCTTCTTTAGGCAAGTTTAGCAGTCATCTCTTCATGGGTCCTACATGCCCAGTTCACACAGCATAACATCAAGCAGTCTAGGCAAGAACAATTTATTGCCCAAATGACTAGTAAACTCCATAAGGAGTCTCTTCAATGCCTATCTTCTTCTTGAAGTAATTGGTGTTGCCAGGAGCAGATGTGTCTCACTGTCATAAAAAGCCTTAAGATCTTAAAACATTTTAAATGCCATATTATGAAAGACTCTGAAATACCTATTTAACTAAAATATATCTCTATATATCTAGAGAACCTAACTAACATGACTACAAGCTTGACTATTATAGATGACTATTAACCTATATTTCTTAATTGAGCATTACATTTTTAAATGAGCTGCATACACAATACCTTAATCAAGAGCAGAAATACACATATAGCAAAATTGACCTAAAATTTGTATCAACAGATCAAGATCCACACCAATGCAAATTATTCATATCTATAGCATATTCCCCTTTAAATGTAAACAAACATTTATAAACAATATTTGGGAATTTAGGTGTAGTTTTCTGCCAACTGCTTCCTGCTTTTTGTTGGGAGAAGTATTTTGGGGAGTGTTCACAGCAACCATTTGGGGGTTCTTGGTCCATCAAACCACATTAGTCTGGAATTAATCCACAGGTTCTCATCTTCTGTGGAAACAAAAGTAGAACCTCTTTTCCAATGCAACAAATCTTAGATCCAAATTCTGAAGTCAAGATACCCTTATGTTGGTTTAATTTAGCAGTCCATACAATGAAATGTCGTTCATTATGTAGCTCTTTAATAGTCAAATATTCAAGGAAAACACAATAATATATATAATCCATACTCTCTATGTATATTACATCTTTACATGGCTTATTTTTCTCATTCTATTACTTTTTCTACAAGTTTAATATTTATTTTATTATCTCTATTCCTTTAATCTATGATTGTCTGTACTGTTTTATATTAAATTTACTGTCTCTTTACTCTTTTCTCACTCCCAAGCATACGTACATTTTAAAAACACACTGTGTCTCGTTTCGAGTTCTTTCATGTCTGAATCTGTCCTATTGTGTATCTGCAATTATTTTCTGACCAGAAGTGCCTTTTTTCCATTGCTAAGCAGGCGTGCCTAGGGTCCACATCGCACTGCCTGCTTGCCCCACTCAGCATGGCGGAGCTGTTCGCTGCCTCTGAGAGCTATGTACATTGCCCCATTCATAGGCACACAGTGGGTCTATGTTACCATTAAGCAGTTGTGGCACTCTGCTCACAAAACCCATTTAAATGCTCCATAGCTGGACCTCCTGAAAGAGTCCATTTGTGCTGACGACCAGGAAGCCGTTGTTTTTTAAAGAAGCTGCGCAGTTTTTACTGCACCTCTCTTAAAGCAGCTGCAGCGCCCGTGCTCGCTGTGAGCTTATGTAGAAAAAAATGTGGCTATCAAAAGCCATGCTTAACTCTGTTCTTTTGTGTCTGGAATTCCAAAATTTTTGCCTTTTCTCCCTAATTACAATTCCAAAGCAGCTGAGGTCCATCTTCTAGGACCACTGAGATTGACTGAAGCCAATCGTGTGGGGTTGCCTTAGTGCTTGAAGCCCATGTTTTCACCATTTCCCTAACAAAAGGTGCATGTAGCCCATAAAAATTATTGCTTGTTTTATTTCTTTTAGATGGTTCATGCGTATTGGTTCCCATGCATATTCTCTGACTACCTTATGGTACTTTGTGCCAGATAGTCTTTCTGAGGGAATTACTGGCTATACAATTAAAACTCTGGGTAAGTCATCCCTAGGTTTGACCTGTACTGACGAGGCTAAATCCTGTCCTTGCATCTTCTGTCCCTGCTCATCAATTTCAATAAATTCCTCAATCTTTTCAAATATTTTTACTACTGCCTTTTGTAAAGTCTGCATCTCCTGTCCAGTGTTCTGTTCAAATGCCCTCACTAAGGATTCCATGGTATGAACCTTGTCCAGTAAATATAATGTCTCATCCTTGGACATAATTTGATTGTGTGAATATTACCTTCCTAGAGAGATATCTTATCCATTAATCTGTGATAACTTTTCAACAGATTCCAATTGTTAAATTCAACACCACAAATTCTTTCAGATAATTCTGTCAAATTGATGCTACCCCTCTCCATAGTATTGATGTTCTCAAATAGCTGTCCATTATTAATCCGTAAAGTGCCTCATTCTTGGCCCTGTTATTGAACCATTTTTAATGAGATAATATTGAAAACAAAATTAATTCCTAGAATCAAATAAAGGGATGTAGAAGGAAAATCGCATAAGCCTTCTATAGTATAAGAAAAATAATTATTGAACTCCTGGATAGTTATGTTATCAGTGATTTTTGTAGTGTTTCAGATGGTACCTGTTGTAATGCAATTACAGTGAATTGGAGTAGGTGTAATAATTGTTAATGGCCAGCAGGTGTTGCAGTTGCAGGCACGTGGCCGAGAGATGATAGCAGCAGCAAACAGCACATGTGCTTACTTAGGTAGTGAAAAATATGCTTTGTTTAACAAATTAAGGGCAGTTATTAAGGCAATCAAATGATTCTGAGAGGTGGAGCGCAGGATAACGAGAAAACCCAAAGTTTTCCATCAGTGTGAGCTGTGGACTGTGTGCACCACTAGGACCACAGGCAGCAGTGATCCAGAATTTCTCCTACAGGAATTTTAATGCAAAGGGTGGATATTATCTTAGAATTGATCCTCTTATTTTGTTTTGTTTTGTTTTGTTTTGTTTTGTTTGAGACAGGGTTTCTTTGTAGCTTTGAGGTCTGTCCTAGAACTAGCTCTTGTAGACCAGGCTGGCCTCAAACTCACAGAGATCTGCCTGCCTCTGCCTCCCAAGTTCTGGGATTAAAGGCGTTTGCCACCACTGCCTGGCTTAGAATGGATCTTTTTACCACATTCGCCAACTATTTCTCATTAATGACTTTCTTCTTGATTAAAAAAAAAATGCTGCCCTGTTGGGTCTCATGAGGCTCAGGAATGAGGCCCAGTGTAACTTCCTCAGCCTTGTCAGATCTGTTCTGTCTCTTTAAGAGGCAAGCCACGCCCACTCCCTCCCCTATCTGCTGAGACAGGCTTATCTTCAGCTTCCAGCCTGAGTTCCTTCTCTTTTCCGTCTCCCTCTCAAAGAGGCAGCTTTTTCCTCTCCCCACTTCTCCCCTTCCCCCTTCTGTTTCTCCCCCCCACCTTCTTCCATGTCACTTCCATACTTCCATAACCTACTAACAAATATCCAATCTCACTCGGCATGGCGTGCCTATCCATGTCCCTGTCTCTTGCCCACCACCGCGTGTCTCCCTGCCAGGGACCAGTCACCGCTCAGGGACCGACAACTGTGCCTGCCTGGGACTGGCTGCTCTTAGGGACCGCTGCCTGCCACCACATGGCCCGCTGCCACTGCTTGAGGATCTGCAGTATTTCTGCTGCCTGATGCCGCCAGGGATCCACAGCATTTTTAATTTTTCCATTACAAGCCTAACTTGAGTTTAGTGAGGGGCCCAGTGTAACGTCCAGAGACTAACTTGAGTTTGGTGAGTTGTGAGTTAGCACAGCCCGACCCTAGGCCAACCTCTGCCCATCCCAAGACTCCTGCTCCCTATCTCAGCCCTATATAAGTTCCTGCCTGATGCAAGAGAGATCCTGCTTTGACAGACTCCCGAATTAGTGTGTGTTTCTCTCTGGTGGCCAGTGGGGACATCTGGGTCGTCGACACTCACCATCCTGCTCAGCCCCAAGGAGAGACTAGGCTGGCAGGATTGGCTCTGCCTCAGCCCTATCTGCTGGAGAACCTGGCAGTGCCCAGATAAGATGATAGGACATCAAGACCTCTGCCCAACTGAACACAACAGCACCTAGCGACACCCAAGAGAGACAAGCCCATGATTGTTTCAACCGAAAATCAAACGATATCTAAATTCTTCTCCTCCCTCTCCAAAAGCCGTTGAAGAGGGACTCGCTGTGAATCCAGCCACTCCAACAGTTGCCAATGTGCCTGAATGCACATCTTTGGTTCCTATTCTAAAGTTGTGTCTTAGAGACCAAAGGAAAAACAGGGAGGAACTTGAGGCATGGATGTTCTTGTGAGCCCATTGAGAGATCCTAAAGCACTTTGAATTAAACATTTTGGAAATTTCCTGTGATCTGGCTCCTCCAGTTTCTCTGCTCAGCTCACATATACTAATGACTCTTAGCTTCTCTTCGTATCTTGACCCAGGGGCAGACTTCCTTTTCTCCCTGCACCTGGCTGTTATACAGATGGAGCTATTGATATGCTTTTGGGCTGTCCTGGTAGTTAGGTCCCAAGTGCCTCCCACCCCAAAATGGCAGAAACAATGACAATGTACTAAACAGAAGGACTTTGATTGGGTAAACAGAAGCCTGAAGTCAGATTTCTGTTTACCAGGAACCTTCTCTGATCCATTCCCAAAAGTTCAAAAGTCAAGGCAAAGGTTGGGCTAGAGCGTCTAGCTCCAGATCGATCCTAACTTTGGAGTATTAAAGACTCCAAAGTTGTTGACTGTCACAAAATCTGATTGTTCTTCTGACGTTTTGCTTCTCTCTGAGCCCCCACCCCTGCAACAGGCAAAGAGATTACTGCAGCAGTCTGATCCCCAATAAACCGTAGGGAGTAGTCCAGTTCAGTGGTTTCAGTGGGTCCTCACTTACAATAAAGTACACTGGAGAGGAGCCTCCTGCCTCATCTGACCACCCCACTTAGTAGGAAGTCAAATATGGTTGTCATCCATGAAAAATTTCATACCCCAATACAATAAATCATATCAGGCTGAATTAATAGTCCAGGCTTAATGAGTGAAGCATTCCTGATGGTCCCAGGGCAAAAGGAAAACCCACGATGTCGAACACGTGGCCAGTCAGGGATAGTTTAAATAGCCCATAGGAGTGGCATTGAGCATCTCAGAGGAGGAGTCACTGATGGCAGACTTTCTCAGAAGCAGGGTCTGGAATGGGTGGAATGGGGCTGGGTGGAGCTACCCAACATCTCAAACTCCCTGAGTGACAGTTGGGGTGACCTGTTCTGAGGGGGAATAATAAAAACAGGCAATAGAGACAGAAAAAGAAGTTCAGGGCAGGGGCCCAAAAACGTCTTTGAGTCTCTCCAAGAAATGCCAAAGGGGAGCTCTGAGCTCTTATCACCTACTGAATGAACACCCCTGCCTAGACAGCATACGTGATAAAAGCACAAACCCAGTCCCAAACATGAATTCCTTTGGTGAACAACTTGGAAAACAGATCTCTATATTTTCATGATAAAAATGGGTTAGAGCTATTCCCTAATTTCAGGCCATCTCCTACATACTTTTACAGATTCTGCTAAAGACAGCTCTTCAGATGCAGTTGGTGGATATAAAGATGGAATCTACCCCTGGTCTGAGGCATGCTCCTGACTCCTCCTTGAAGGGTTAATCCAATGGTGCAGGTCAGAGCTCTGGCTAGGGGCCCACCCCACGGAAGATAGATTCCCCTCAACAGAATGTGCTTTTCTTTCCAGAATTCCCACCCCCTGCTGCAGCCCCTACCAGATGAGGCACCACAAGATTCAGCTGGGTCTGGGTCCACCCACTTTTCTGGGGTCTAACTGTTTTCTTTTCTTCACTTCTTTTTTCCATAGGATGCTAGTCACTGTCTAAGGATGCTTTTAAACTCCCTGGCTAGTGCTCTGGGCTCTTCATGACTCCTTTTCTAAAGTCACCCTCCTGCCCATGTGACTCCCTGCCGTCAAGTGGCTGTCTTCCGTGCCACCTAGTCTAAGCACTGAGGCATTTGTTCTTCTCCATTCTCCTCCTTCCTTCCAGGCAGCTGTGAGACTTAGAGCAAACCCACCCTGGGGGTTTCTTTTTAAACTCTAATAAATGGTCCCAAGGCTTCTGTCTGTGTCTGTTCTTTGTCCTTGAGCTTTTTTCATGACCATTCTTTTTTTTAAAATATACACTGGTCTTTTGCCTGTATACGTTTGTGTAAGAGTGTCAGATCCCCTAGAACTGGAGTTACACACAGTTGCAATCTGCCATGTGGGTGCTGGGAATTGAACCCCAGGTCCTCTGGGAGAGCAGCCAGCTTAATTGCTGAGCCATCACTCCAGCTCCCATGACCATTCTTAAATTCTTTTATTAATGAAACTGAGGATCCCAAGAGAGGACCCTGACTTCCCAGTTATCACATGTCTCTCCAGGGATTCCCCAAGATTCCCAGGAACACTTCTTAATTGCCTTTTCGTTATTGAATTGGCAGAGAGAATGAGGTGATTCCTGCAGTGATATGTAAAATAAAACCTTTGTGTCCAGCTCTAAGGAAAGTAAGGCTATTGTGTCTGGCTTTGAGAGAAATGTTTCAGCAAAGCCTTTGCTATATTTGGGTTAATCAGCAGAGGCTGAGAAATTGTTTTGAGGCTGTTTAACCCTCAAATAAATGTTGTTTCTCTGGAGAGTCTGTACTTGGTGCTATTTAGCACCATGAGAGCTTGCAGCTCTACCAACCTTGATCCAAAGACACTCTTGGCAAACCTGGAGTTATTTTTGCTTACGGCCATAGTAAAAATGGACTGAGATTTGTGTGGGTTGTCCATTCTCATGGGCAGCAAGAACAAGATGACTTTGGTAGTAAGAACCTTTCCCCACCCCTATTAACCTTGTATATGTTTGAATAAAGTAACAGTAGTGAGCTAGCTGCTGTGGGAGCTCCTTCCGCTCCTTCAGCCAATAGCCTTTAAGATACCAGCCCACTTGGGCATGGTCTCTTTTGCTTTAAAAAGCAGTGGTAGCCCTGTTCTTCCTCTCTTGCTTCGGCTACTAGACTCTGTTCCTGATCGCACAGAGGGCTGTTGTCTAGGATAGTGATCTGTAAGTTTTCCCCTTAAATATATAACCCTTTTATTAATCATAATTCTAAACTGGTGTGGGATTGTTTTGTGACTTACGTCTATACCTGGCTCCCATGTGGATTTAAACTCCATGCCTTCCGGGCTCCACAGGTGCAGACAGTCTCTGCCCACCTGGTTTGCTCTTTCCTAAACAGTTTTTAAATCCCTGTCGCAGCGCCTACACAGCGTGAGTCAGAGTGCAAGCAGTTGCCCAATGCTGCAACTCCTCAGGGTGACTCTGTGTCGTGTGGTGGTGTATGCAGCTTCTGGGTTGCTGTTCTCTGCCCTGGATTCTGGGTTTCTGGCTCCATGTATGGAATTGATTTAATTACATTTACTTTGTTGAGCAACTCATATTTCCCAGTCTTTAACAAATACCAAAGCAGAAACTGAAACAGGACCATTTCTGTCACCTTTGCATTAATTCTAGTCATGATTCAGCAACGGCGTCACATGCTGGATAACAGGTAATATGGCAGGTTTATTTCCAATGCAACTTTTACTGCTTTCTTTACTAATACAATGGATTATATCATGTGAGGCTTATATGACTATGGGGATGCCTCAATTTAATAGTTACTAGGTTTCAGTTTTCTTCTTCATATTCTATCATTAAGGAAGAATATGGCACTCATAGGAATGATACAATCTTTATAGACTAATAATGAACAGCTAGTTGACAAGATTAAAATAATCGAAAATCAGAACTTATCTGAACAAGTGGATGCTGTGATAGACAGAACTGACTCCATATCTAAGGGTACTAGGAAGATATCTGAAAGAATTCATACTGTTGAATTTGACATTCAGAAGTTATCAAAAAGTTTTGATAAAGTAACAGACAGAATGTACTTCTAGGATGGCAATCTACACAATATTCAAGAAAAGTTCAAGGAGGAGATGTTATCTTTAAAGGAAAACATTAAAACCTTGGAATCACAGGTGCAGAATGAGGACCAGAGACTTGATGTCTCCATGAAATCACTAGAAATATATACAGGCCAGGAGATTCAGGTGTTACAAAAAACAACAATAAAAAGATTTGAAATGATTGAGGAAATTATTGGAGCTGATGAACAGGGAAAGAAGGCACAAGGACAGGATGCAACATCGCCAGTGGCTGTCAGAACTGGATTACCCAGTGTTTTTGTGTCCTACCATGTAATTTACTCTGACAAAGCATCAACTTCTAAAGCCTCAAAGGGAGCCAAAAAGGTAGATGGACGCCAATAGAAATGAATGATCTAAAAGAAATTAAGCAAGCTGTTGTAACTTATGGCTTGTATTCTGCATTTGATAAGGAGATGATAAAAACCTGGGCTTCTAACGTCAGGGCAAATCCTCCCCCCATGACATTTTTCAGTTAGTTTCAGCAGTCCTGGATGATGGACCTTCCTTGATGTTTGGAATTTATTTCAGAGAGGAATCCAAACATATGGAACCACAGGGAAAAGCTAAAAGTCTTGAGGTTTCCCAAGATCAACTCCTTGGCAAAGGCCCGTATACTGACCCACAGGTCCAAGCTCTTTACGACAAAGAAATCTTGTCCCTATGCCACAAAGCAGTCTTGAATGCTTGGGACAAGAACTAGGAAAAGGATCAAATCATACCAGAGTTAGGCAAGGACGGAGAGAACACTTTACTGACTTTTTACAGAGATTAGTTAAGACTGTACAAATAGAAGTAACAGACCCAGAAGCTAGATGAATAATTCTTGAATTTCTGGCTTTTGAAAATGCAAACTTAGAATGCAAAAAAATAATTGGCCTTTAAGGTCTAGATCAGCACCTATAGATAAATGGATTAAGCATACGATGAATGTTGAAATGTTTGACTATAGTGATGAATCTTGGGTAGGAGAAGTGATTTCCAAATCAATGAGGAGACATCAAACTGCCAAATGTTTCAATTGTGGTCAAATAGTACATCTGAGAAGGGATTGTGGGCAAGGAATTTCTAGGAATAATGTCTCCTCTGGGAATGGCAAAAATAGGAGACCTCAGCCTTCAGGTATATGTAGAAAGTGTGGTGAAGGCCGACATTGGACCAATGAATGCAGGTCAACAACAGACAGACAAGGCAACCTGATACCATCGGAAAACTCCTTGAGGGGCCTCTCGCAGGCTCCAAGCCAAAAGTGCCCCAGTCATTCCCAGTTACAGTAGAGAACGTGTCTCACCAAGAAAATTTAAAAATCCAATGCCTGCTGTAAAAAGCAATACTGGTCTGAATGATGGGTTAAATGTGGAGGATGAGTCAAAAAATCCAGTAGGACAGAGGAAATGTATATTTTAGCAGACTTCTATTAGGGATCAAAGACCAAAGCTAAGAGTTTGTATAAATGGCATTTTTATTGAAGGCTTATTAGACATGGGTGCAGATACAAGTATCATTACTCCAGAATCTTGGCATCTGACTTGGCCTCTTCAAGAGGTAGATGTTCACTTCCTGGGAATTAGAACCCTATCTTGGGTAAAACAAAGCACAAGATGGGTTGAATACATAGGGCCTGAAGGGCAAATAGGAAGACTAAGGCCATATATAGCCAATATGGCAGTGAATTTGTGAAGTCGTGACCTCTTTCAGCAATGGAATATTAACATTCCTGCAGCCCCAAAAACTTGTGTTTCTCAGGAAAATATTAGAAGATATTATAGACAATAGACACCAGCCATTCAGGCTGTATAAGAACACAAAGCAATTGATAAACCTTCAGAGGTACCAACAGCCCTAACTTTAAAATGGTTAACTGAGAAACCAATATGGGTTAAGCAGTGACCTCTAGCTGAGGAAAAGTTGCAGGCTTTAGAACAGCTGATACAAGAGCAACTATATGCTTGACATATAGAAGAATCTACTAGCCCTTGGAATTCTCCTGTATTTGTTGTTAAATGGAGAATGGTGACAGATCTAAGGACTATCAACAGGGTTATTCAACCTATGGGCCCTCTACAATCTGGAATTCCTCTGCCTTCTCTGTTACCAACGGGATGGCCTCTCATAGTTATTGATTTAAAGGATTGTTTTTTCACTATACCTTTACAAGAAAAGGATAGAGAAAAATTGGCCTTCACAGTGCCTACTTATAATAATTCTCAGCCTACTAGGAGATATTAATGGACTATCTTCCCACAGGGGATGCTCAATAGTCTCACATTGTGCCAATATTTTGTAAGTCAACCATTGGAAATAATTCGTAAGCAATTTCCTAAGTCAACAATCTACAATTACATGATTGACATTTTGTTATCTGATTCAAATATAGATACTTTAGAAAGGATGTTTGGAGAAGTAAAGAAAGTCTTGCCTACATGGGGATTACAAATTGCTCCTGAAAAGGTTCAAAGAGGAGATTCTGTTAAAGACCTAGGTTATAGAATAGGTTTACAGAAAATTAGAACACAAGAAGCACAAATTAGGAGAGACTTTCAAAGATTGTTAGGAGACATTTCCAGTCTATGACTGGCTGTTGGGATAACACCTGATCTAATAATTCATTTAAACAAAACCTTAGATGGTGATAAAGATTTGAATAGTCCCAGAGAATTAACAGCAAAGCAGAAAAGGAACTGACAATGGTTGAGGAAAAATTACAGGAGGCACATGTGGATAGAGTGAATCCAAATCTTAGTTGTATTTTAGTAATATTGCCTTCCAGAATTTCTCCTATGGGAATTTTAATGCAGAGGGAAGATATTATTTTATAATGGATCTTTATACCACATAAACCAAGCAGAAAATTTAAAACTTATGTGGAAAAAGTCTCTGAATTAATTATAAAAGGTAAACTGAGACTTCGCCAACTAGCAGATATAGACCAAGCAGAAATTATAGTGCCTTTCACTACTGATGACATAAAAAAGTTATGGGAAGACAATGAACCATGGCAAAGAGCTTGTGCTAATTTTGTGGGAGAAATTAATAGCAACTATCCCAAAAGTGATGGACTTAACCTTATAAAGAGAGCTTCTTTGATACTTCCTCGAATTGTATGTGATGCTCCAATAACTCGAGGCCATACATTTTATACTGATGTAATTAAATCAGGGAAGGCATGTTACAAATCAGAAGCATTGAGTAAAGTGGAACAAAGCCCTTATAATTCTGTCCAGAAGGCAGAATTATATGCCATTCTTATGATGCTAAGGGATTTTAAATAACCTCTTAATATAGTTACTGATTTACAATATGCACAAAGAGTTATCTTGCATATTGAAACCACTGAATTTATACCAGATGATACAGAATTGACTTCATTGTTTATCCAGGTGCAAGACATAATCAGGAATAGGCTTTGTCCTATGTATATAACACACATCAGATCCCATGCGGGTCTCCCAAGTGTTGGGACTATAAGTCCCCTGGAGAAATAAGCTTGGGCTTTCAATTTCCCACTGTAGTCCCCTATATTGTGTGTGCATAGAGCAGATCTCTGTGAGTTCAAGGCCAGCCTGGTCTACAAGAGCTAGTTCCAGGACAGGATCCAAAGCCACAGAGAAACCCTGTCTCGAAAAACCAAAAAAAAAAAAAAAAAATTTCATCATATAGCTGGGCGGTAGTGGCGCATGCCTTTAATCCCAGCACTCGGGAGGCAGAGGCAGGCAGATCTCTGTGAGTTTGAGGCCAGCCTGGTCCACAAGAGCTAGTTCCAGGACAGGTTCTAAAGCTACAGAGAAACCCTGTCTCGACAAAACCAAAAAATAAATAAATAAATACCATTTTGCCGGGCAGTGATGGCACACGCCTTTAATCCCAGCACTCGGGAAGCAGAGGCAGGTGGATCTCTGTAAGTTCAAGACCAGCCTGGTCTACAGAGCTAGTTCCGGGACAGGCTCCAAAGCCACAGAGAAACCCTGTCTCAAAAAACAAAACAAAAAAAAAAAAAGTGGTGCAATCAATTCTCCAAGGTCCTACTGTTTGACCACAGTCTGGGCTGGGTCCTGGCAGCAGGTTGTAGCACTGGGGCATCTTGCCCAGTGATCAGCATCGTTGTTATCCAGGTGGAGACATCGTGGTGTCCCCTAGTCTTCTTTGGAGACCTTGGGTTGTTGAACCCTAAAGCCCAATCACCGAGGAGGAGTTACCCCAAGAGACCATTCTCATACTGCAGTTGATGTAAAAGCAAGAGGATTTTTATTTACTGTCGTGACAGGGCTCTTCAGCCTCAAAAGGTGAAGGATCCCGAATAGTTGTTGCAGGCTATTTTTATAGGAATAGAAGGGGAAATGGGGGGGGGAACCTGGGGGTTATTTTTTAAACTATTATGATTGGCTTATTCAAAGGGCTACTGGACTGAGCCAGGGCAGGAGAGCAGTTGCCAGATCAGGTGGGGTAAAGGGGAACATCTGTGGTTCACTGTGACCCCATTTCAGGGACTGAGTCAACACATCAGGAACTGAGTCAAAACATCTGTGGGTCACTTTGTCCCAGTTTCAGGAATGGAGCTCTATTTGGAGAACATCCACAAGGACTCAGGGAGATGGAAAGTCCCCAATGTGCCTGTGTAGTTGTTAGATCCCCGGTTCCCAGGGGAGGGGTGGAACACCAATGCTGAGAGGCCTCAGAAATGCCTTAGAGTCCTTCAGGGTCACTGTTAGGATATGGGAGTCTCTGTCTGATACAAGCTTTTTAAACATTATTTTAAATACCATTTTCTATAGATCTCTGAAGTATTTAGGGTTGTCCAGGTATCTCTGATTAGACAGACTTTATTATTTGTTTTAAGCTTTAAAACATATACAGGGGACTAAATAAGGCTTATCTCTGTACTTATATCAGTACTTCGAGGATGACTGATTATTAACTAGTATTTTTAACAGTTTGTATCTTTAAGAAGACCAGAACTATATACCCTATTTTTGTCAGATTGAACCTTTAAATTAATGATTTTAGCAAAGACAATGAGGCTAAAATCTAAACATTAACAATATGAAACATTTTATAAGCGTATATGTTTTATAACCTATTTTATTGTAGCTGACGCTTTTGGTCACTATTACCTGGCATTGGTGGGGTTTTTTTGTAACTGTTTTTTCTTTGGGAGTCTAGTCTCAGCTATTCTGGGTGGTAACTGACATTCTTGTATATCAATGAAGAACAGTATAAAACAGTTTAACATTATCTATATTAAAAAGACATTTAAACTTTTGCAAACCTGAATCTAATGACCAGAGCTTAGAGAAAAATTACAGGTCCAAAACTTATATTTACCAAAGGCTAACTTTTTAACAAAACGAGCATATATAATTTTTTTAAAGAAATAACTATGAACCGGGCGGTGGTGGCACACGCCTTTAATCCCAGCACTCTGGAGGCAGAGGCAGGCGGATCTCTGTGAGTTCGAGACCAGCCTGGTCTACAAGAGCTAGTTCCAGGAAAGGCTCCAAAGCCACAGAGAAACCCTGTCTCAAAAAACAAACTAAAAAAAAAAAAAAAAAAGAAAGAAAGAAATAACTATGACCCTTTAATAAGACAAACAAAGCTTTTTAAAACCAGAATTAACCATTAAACATTTAGGTACAAGAAATTACAGCAAACATCTTTTGGCCTTTTACAACCTTTTTTATACCTTTTGTGACTTTTTATATACTTTTGTAAGTTTTAGGTCTGGCTTTCTCTCTTTGTTTTATTGGTTAAGTTAGACATTTTTAGACAAACTTTTTTATTTATTATTATTTTGGTCTTTTGTCTTTTTTGTTTTTTAGACAATATGTAAATTTTTATTTAAGTTTTTTTGTGATTTTATCTAGCAGAACATTGCAGAAAACAAAAGCAGAAATATGTATCTTAACCAAAGGTGGTAAGTATTTGTAACCCATATGTTTTTTTTTCTGTGGAAACAAAAGCATTCCCAAACATAATGCATCTTTGACATTTACTTTAAAATTAATGTTTTTTAAAGTTACAGGTTGGTACAATTTAAAATTTCTTATAAGTAGTATCAGGGCAGAAAGGGGTTAAGACGGGAAACTGCTGGCCAGCAGAAGAATCCCTGAGTGTTATCATAGTGAAGAACTTGGCTCAGAAAAGAAAAGAGGGGGTTGGCAGCAGTGGGCACAGAGAGTGTCCTTGGCTGCCAATGTTTTTAAAAAAAGTTTTTTGTTAACTATTTTGACCATGATCTCAGATTTTTTATTTTTATTTGCCCAGTTTTTTAATTGCAAGTAGTCAATTTCCTGTCACCCGCGTGTAGGTCCCTCTCTCCTGCCTAAGGCAAAGACCCTCAAGATTATGAGAGAACAAGGGAGAGGGGTCTGCCCTGTTCTGCTGCAGCTGGCCTCTCTCAGTCACTAGCTCCACCGCCTGACTTTTGAAGAGGCATCCCTCTGCCCTCAGCCAGGTGCATGATGACTTTGCCACCCGCTCCATCTCAGGTGTCCCTGCTCCCTGGCCTTGGAGCCCCACAGGCCCCATCCAGATCCTCTGCCACCTTGCATTTCCCTCAGTCTCAAGGTTTAGCTCTTAGCACCAAGGCAGTGTGTTCCCTGCCATCAGACCTGGCTCAGGGCTATGGATACAGACCCTAAATGGGCTGCTGCCAAGTCATCTGCATTTGTACATTTAAGTTTTGTCTTATTTTTTTTTCAGTCCTCGTCACTCCAGTCTTAAACATAATATACAAAGAGACAACAGTTTCCTGGAACTCCAGGGGCTCACCATCCGCCTAATGTAGTGGCCCCTAAAGACATTCCAAGTCAAAGGCATGCACTCCCTACCCTCTCAGTCCCCAGTTCCTTTTGGGTCCTCTCCAAGATTTTGCCTCTCTCCTCTCTGTCCCTAATGGCTGGAGGAGAGAGGACTTGGGGCTTCGTAAGAGCCTAGGAGAATAGAAGTCAAGAGAGAAAGAAAACAAAGCAACAATTACCATAACATAACACAAAGAGACTTTGACAAATTTCCAGGACAAGACACATAGCGACATCCCCCACCCCCTGCCCCGTGGTGGGAGAAACCCAAACAGCTGTCTCTGAGGTAGCTACAAATGACCCAGGGCCGGGAGAATGCTGGCCATCCCTGTCTGGAAATGGAAGACAAGGCGTCCCTTGCTTCTCCAGGGTCTCTCTGTACAAGCGAGTCCTTTTCAGAGAACACCTGTCAATACCAAAATCCCAAATCGGTCGACCGGTACAAAACCAAAGCAGCCAGACTTGAAAAACCAAGTCAGACAGAAGAGACAAAATGACAGAGACAAAAAGACAAGAGACAAAGAGCACTCTCTTACGGGTAGATGCTAATAAACCTCCGGACATTCATCATCCTGGTGGAATCTCTGGGGTTCCCGGCCAATGCACCAAATGTTGTGCCCAGATTACGACCCCCAGAGAGAGACCACCAGAGAGGTCCAGACTGTAATAAGCAAGGTTTAATCAGCATAATACCAACATGTTTGGAACTCATCTCTGACCCCACCGCAGTGAGGTAGAGAGGAGTTGTATCTCCTCTGTGGGGTAAGCTTTTAAAGGCATAACTACAAAAAGGCTCTTTGAAGCTGCTTTGACATGGGTGCAAGGACTTTTGCTCCCTCCTATCCTGCTAAGTCAGCTTTTTTCTTGTTCTTAGAGCAAGGCCATCTTTATCAGGCTGTACCAGGTGGCTGGCTGGGCTGAGCTAATCTCCCGGGTGTTGGGGGGGAGGGGAAAGCCACTATTTTCCTGGGAAAACATTTTGCTAGGAAATTCTTGTCCCTTTGAGAGTAAGGGGTGAGGGTCCTACACCCCGACAAAAGACAAAGAAAAACATAGCTGGGGGCTGGAGAGATGGCTCAGAGAGTAAGAGCACTGGCTGCTCTTCCAGAGGTCCCAAGTTCAATTCCCAGCAACCACATGGACTGTAATGAGACCTGGTGCCTTCCTTGCTTAATAAATAAATAAATCTTAAAAAAAAAGAAAAAAAAAGAAGCTGAAATTATTAAAAAAAAAAAAACAACATAGCTGGCCCTGGACACTAGAGGCACGTACTTGAAAAAGAGGAACTCACCCAGATAAAGCCGATCTTAGCCGGATGAGAAGGGTGTTTTCCAACATGTAGCACTAGGCCAGTGGGAAAAACAGCCCCCATGGGACCTACAAATGTTAAGTATTTTTTGACCAACAAACCTCTCTGCTGATGCAATAATCCAAATTAGACCAATTCAGACCAAATTAGAAGATGCCCAGGTTTAACGGATACCAACGCTCCTGGGTAGCCCCCGGGAAAACATGGAGGGGGGAAAGGAGAACCAGAATGACCACCGGAAAGGGAAAAGGGGAGACCACGTGTTCATTCTCGGGGGGGGCAGTTTAAACTGTCGTGCGAGTGGTCTTGATCCTCCCTGAGGAGGGGTCACCATTTGGTGGGCTTTCTTGGAGGTGGAGTTTTGGACTGAGGCAACTCCCAGGGGAGGTGGCTCAAAATGGATGCCAGGGGGCTGGAGTGAAGTACCCAACTAAACATTTCAGACTCTTTGTATAAAGGGGTGTCAGGGAGCTGAGGTGATGCTTTTAACCAAACAGGTAGGTGCTCCTACAGAGACCACATATTGATGTTGGATGGCTTACTCTTTTGCTTTCCCCCTTGTTTTTGAGCTAGCATCTTTGCTGTTGAACCTGGGGCTTACCATTTCTGCTGAACTGGCTACTTAGCAGCTCTGGGGATGGCACTTGTACCTGGTTTTAGTGTGGGTAGTAGAAATGTGAACTAAGACAATGTGGTAGTTTGAATGTAATTGGCTCCCAAGAGCTCACAGGGAGTGGCGCTATTAGGAGGTGTGGTTTTGTTGGAGTGGGTGTGGCCTTGTTCGAGGAAGTGTGTCACTGCAGTTTCCGATGCTCAAGATACCACCCAATGTCACAGTACACTTCCTGTTGCCTTTTGATCGAGATGTAGCCAACACCATGTCTGCCTGCATACCACTAGGTCCCACCATGATGATAATGGATTGAACCTCTGACAATGTAAACCACCACCCCAATTAAATGTTTTAATTTATAAGAGTTGCTATGGTCATGGTTTCTCTTCACAGCAACAGAAACTCTAAGACAGGCAGAAGCACTTTATCCTCTGAGCCATCTCCCCAGCCTCTTATATTCTTTTTAGAAACCAAGAAGGCTTGTGACGATCACCTCCTCCCATACCAGGCTCTTTGCTCACACCTACTGTCCTCATAACAGCCATGGTGACTGTTTCAGGTTTGTTTTTTTTTAATTAGGTAAAGGAGCAGAGTGTTTCTTAGTGTCTTCCCTAAGGGAAGAGGCTCAGAAGGTGGAGACAACCAGACCCTGCAGAACGAACTGCCTCTGAGGTCACTTATACTTCTGCAGAAATTCACTCATCCTGTTCTTGATCATGGGGTCCAGCATCGAGCAGTCCCAGCTGGGTAACTTCACCAGTCGGTCATGAGCCTCCCAGAAGAGGGCAGAACCAATGGCTAACTCCACCCGCATCCGCCATTCAGCAAGCTTGGCACTGACGAAGACGTTGTGGTTACTCCCCATCGGCTATGGGTAAACAAAAGGTAGATGTGATCAGCATCGGCACCAGCAGCACTCGGGTCTTCTGTAGCCTCAAGGGTTATCTGTATCTGCCTCCGCAAAAAGGGATGAGTTTGGGGCTGGAGAGATGGCTCAGAGGGTAAGAGCACTGGCTGCTCTTCCAGAGGTCCTGAGTTCAGCTCCCAGCAACCACATGGTGGCTCACAACCTCCTTGCCAGCAGTACATTGTATGCTTAATAAATAAATCTTTAAAAAAGTTTTTCTTGGCAAGTGTCAAAACTATGCCATCTATGTGAAACAGGCATAGAGGGTCCTGGTCAAAGATGGTGACTCCTGACCCAGCTTACTCCCACTTCTCATTCCAGGAAGGAATGGAACTCAATTGCTTCCTTCCCCCGTGTTGGACCTCCTTCTGTGATCAGGACAAGAGCCATAAGAGGCTCAGCATGCAACCTGCTTAGCGGTTAGCTGCTTCATTAAGAAATATGCGCCCCAGGGTTGTTTTGGCACGTGCCCTTAATCCTCGCACTTGGAAGGCAAGAGGCAGGCAATCTCTGTGAGTTTGAGGCCAGCCTGCTTGGTGCAGGCCAGAATGGTTTTCCTTGAGCTGTTCCACATCACCCATTGGCCTAGGACTAAAGTTGCTACTTTGAGTCCTGGCCAGAAACTATAAAGTCCTCTCAAGACACTGGCCAATGGGCTGAGCATGTGCCTCAGTAGACACGCACAAAGCACTGGGCTCAGCATCCAGCACACTACAAACCAGGCATTGTGTTATATACCTCTAAACCCCACACTGGAGAAATAGTAGCAGAAGTATCAAAAGTTCAAGGTCGTTACAACTAAGTAGCCAGTTTGAGGCTAGCCTGAGACACATGAAACCTTAGCTTAAGAAAGGAAGTAAGGGAGGAAGAAAAGGACATTGGAAGTGTCTAAATTGGCTATCCTGCACACACCAGCTAGCTCTCATGAACTGATCATACATGTAAAACACATGAAAAGCCTGCACTCCTACAAGTTTGCCTCTAATGCAAAGTGTTCTCCACTGCTCAGACCCGGAACTGGGAGTGCTGTCTTAATGCTGCTGCTTCTGGAGCTCTGGGAAAGAGGCAACTGGGAAAAAGACACTAGGAATCTCCATATACTTCCTGGCGAGTCCAGCAGGAGGAGCAGGTATCTGGGATCTTAGCTGGTATGCTATGGCTTTCTCTGCATCCCTGGCTCTCCCTCTGGCTTCTCTCCATGCCATGGAATCTTGTCAAGTTCCATGACCAAGATGCTCCTAGATTCAGATCCTCTGATTTTTTCCTGTCACTTCCAGGTGGGTCCAGGCACCCCGACCTGTCTCCCACAACCTTCAGGGTGGTCACATCTGCCTCTCTTGGTCCAGTCTCTAGTCCCTGGTTATAGAAACATCTCCCCTCTCCCCATACCTGCATCATCTCCACCAGGGCCACCAAGTCAGCCAGGGAGATGTGGTCTCCAGTGATAAACATCTTGTCCTGCAGAAACTTCTCCTCAAATAGCTGTAGGTTTCTCTTCACCTCATTCACTGCCTGGTCTATCTTCTCAGGAGGAACCTCCTCACCTGTGATCATTGGGATTAGCAACTGGGCAGGGAGGGAAGTGGACGATGGAGAGGCAATATTCCAGCCCATTCCCCCTGCCAGGCTTTGGTATCCCTGTCTGTTAAATAGAGCTTGGACAGTTCCAAGGATGTAAAATAATTTCACCGTTTGAGCCATTCTCAAGTGGCAGTTACCAAGGGCCTTGTGTTCAGATGGATTTGGAGGCCTGGACAGCAGGGAGTCCCGTGCTTTGAGTGAGTCTCACTCCCCAAAGGGTGATGAGTTTGAGAATCCAGTCCTCTTGGTGATATATGATAGGGCCGGAATCTTTGAAACCTGGAGTCTAACTGGGGGTACTGACTTCAGAAGGGATCGAGGTGGACACAGCTAGTACTTAAGAGAGCAAGCTGTTATCAAAAGGCAAGCCCCGCACTAGCTCTGATTCCCTGTCTTAGCAGGAGATCCTGGCTTGCACCTGATTCCACAGTAATAGCATCTGCTCCGGGGCCCTCTTCAGAGCTGGTGCCATGCTGTTTAGACTTCCTGCTTCCAAAACGGTGAGCTAACTAAACTTCTTTTCAGGCTGATGATGGCTCAGCAGTTAAGAGCACTTCCAAAGGTCCCGAGTTCAATTCCCAGCAACCACACGGTGGCTCACAACTATGTGTAATGAGATCTGGTGCCCTCTTCTGGCCTGCAGGCAGACATGCAGGCAGAATGTTATATACATAATAAGTAAATAAATCTAAAAAAAAATAAATAAAAAATAAACCTCTTTTCTTCACAAGTTACCCAGCCTGGAGCATTTTATCATAGCAATGGAAAATAAGCTATAACCACAAGCAGAAACTAGAAATCAGAATATGTGTGCTGGCTGTCACCTTTAAGTTTACTGGTATTCTCTAATTCAGAACGAAGTTTCATGAGTCCTGTCTTGACCCTTTCTAGTTGCCCTTTGCCTTTGCCAAATTTTGTCCTACTTAGTTCACCCCACAATCTCTGAGAGGTAGGCAGACTTGGGATCCTGGGAAAAGAGGCTCAGTCAGCAGAACCAGGCCTGGACTTCAGGCTGTCTGATTGTTTTGTTTCCCTGTTCCCGAGCCCCAGGCTTGGCTGCTCACCTTGATCCACAGTATCTTGCTCATGGGCAGCTGAATGGCTGTATGCTGCCAGGCCATGAACTCGTCCACACGGGCGCGCATGTGCAGGTCTGGCGGGTACCAGTGGGAAGGTGCGCTGTACTTGCGGCATAGGTAGAAGAGGATGGCCACACTACAGAAAGGGCGAGTTGGGGCACTGCTTGTACCTTCTGAAAGCCCTGACACCACCCCAACATGGCCTTCAACCACAGGCAGGCCCTAGGTGCTAAATTCCTGCAGGAGAAGGAAGAACCTAAAAGATTCCTCTGGGAAGCCTACCCCAAGCTGTTATGTCAGACCAATAGTCAGCAAGACACGGGGGAAGACCTGAAGGGCGCTCAGGAGTTCATGAATGGCATACGAAAGAGCAGTGCCCCCTCCCCCAAATCGCCAGGCAGTGGTGGCGCACACCTTTAATCCCAGTGCTTGGGAGGCAGAGGCAGGCAGATCTCCGTAACTTCGAGGCCAGCCTGGTCTACAGAGCAAGTTCCAGGACTACACAGAGAAACCCTATCTCAGAGAGAAAGGGGGTGGGGGGCAAAGAGTGTTGATATTCCAGAGGGAATGGGGACATCTGGGGACTGCTGAGTGAGAACACGTGGCTGCAGGGATGACTGGCGTGGTGGGAAAAGGACTGCCAGAGACAATTATTTTTTACCTAATTTAGTTTTTGTGTATGAGTGTTTCGCCTGTGTGTATGTCTGTGAACCTATTGTGTGTCTGGTTTCCCCACAGGCTGGAAGAAGTTACAGACTATGAAACACTCTGTGAGAGCTGGGAGCCTGGATCCACTGGAGAATGGCTAGGGCTCTTAGCTGTGGAGACTTCCCTCCAGCCCCAAGACTTAATCTTTAAGATTTTGAAGGATGGGAGGATATATCCCTCTAGTTAGAAGAGGTAGAATAAGTCTCGGGCAAGCCAAGATGGTGGCTCACGCAATAACCCATCAAGAGGTATTGGTCTCATGGGGATGGGGATGGGATGGGGTGGTGGGGACCAAAGGATACAGGGCAAAGGTTAGACCAGAGATTTACAGGAAGGGATGGCCCAGGCTTGCTGACAGTTAGTATATATAGGAAATGCCACAGGACAGAAGAGAGCACAAAGAGGCCAATCAGAAACAAAACAAACTGAAATCAAACAACCGGAGTTGAGATGGTTTACAAGTCCCACTAAAGCTCAGAACGACATTGCATTCCCACCAGGGGAATTTTAGGAGGTGGGACAGCTAAGGGTGATGGGATTGCAAGGGCAGATTGATTCATGCATGGTTAAAATGGTTACTAGGTGACCAGGTTGACACAGGTGGTTTAGTTATGTAAGCACACACAGATGCTCTCTCTCCCCAGCTCACTTGCTTGCTCACCACGTTGCAATCTCTCTGATACTTGGACCCAAAGGGAAGGCAGATGCTAAGCCAGGTACCAGTTCCACTCTCCTGGGATTTACAGCCTTTAGAACCACGAGCTGAAGTCAACCTTCTGCTCTTTAGGATCACCCACGCTGCCAAATTCAGCCACAGCAACCCCAAACTGACTAAGACGGACTTAAGAGGGACTGCTGTGGAGGCTCAGTGGTCAAGAGCACTTGCTGCTCTCCTAGAGGACCCTGCTCTGGTTCCTAGCACCCACATGGTGGCTCACAACCATCTATAACTCTGGTTCCAGGAGATTTGATGAGCTCTTCTGGCCTCCCAGGCACCAGACATGCACTCAGTGCACATACACACATATAGGAAAAATACTCATGTATGTAAATGTGGGACTTGAATATGAGCTGTCTAAGGATAAAATCTGGGAAGGCTTGGTAATTTCACCCATAGTCATAATGGTACTGGGTGATGTATGTGTTAGAGTCTTCGTGTCTTAGTGGGATATTTCTAAGCACTCGTGGGTAAAGTGATGGGGTGTGTGGGAGGAGGACGGACAGAGGGAGGTGGATAGCCCCAGAAACCAGGAGATGGATGTGTGAGGTTTGCTGAAAATCCCAGGATTTGGGATATAGAGACAGATGGATCTCTTTGCGATTAAGGCCAGCCTTGTCTACAGAGTGAGTTCTAGGCCAGTCAAGTCTACATTGATCTTGCCTCATCTCAGGAAATAAATAAACAAACAAATAAATAAATGCTAGCAGGTCTGTTCCCACTGAATCTCCCAGGAGGAGCAGAGACAGGCCTTTACCTTTCACATAAGATGAACTTTCCGTCTCTGAGGCTGGGGACCTTCCTCAGGGGGTTGATTTCGATGTATTCCTTGCTATGGTGGTGACCTGAAGGGACAGGGAGGGTCTGGGGCTTTGGGGACTCCAGGGGAAAGAGAACTTGGACTTCTAGAGACAAAAGGGGGAAACTGAGGCCTCAAGAATTCCATAGCTTGCCCCAGGTCATGGGGAAAGCAGAGATATTGCCGAGGCCAGGGTTCGGAAAGATCCCCCCTCCCCTTGTGACCCCCTTTGCCAGGGAGCAAACCATCCCTTTGGCTCCCAGAAGCTAGAAGTTCAGCCTTCACCCAAGGCCTAAAACCACAACTTGTGAAACAACCTCAGCCCTAGGGACCTAAGTGCGTCCTTCGCTCTCATTACCCCTCACTCGCTCTTGCTTCCCCTTTGAAGGGATTGGGCAGCTGAATCATGAAGCTTGCAGAACCCTGCAAACACACCCAAAGTCCCTTGATATCTACAGAGAACTCCACAGCAAGCGGGAATGCTAACCCCTCCTGACCCTCCTGTTTGCAAGAGGAAACCCATTGGGAGCTCCACCACACCTCATCCATTTCTGCAGCTCCCACGTCTGCTGCATAGTCTAGAAGCTATCTCTCCTCGGTGTCTTGGATCTTGAGCTACTGATCCCCATGGGGGATGAGGGTCTGTGAAACCTTGAGTACATTTTTTTTCATGTTCCTGTCATTTATCTCCTCCTTCTTTTCTTTCTTTTTTTATTTGTGCATATGAGTGTGTGTGTGTGCACGCACACACACATGCACAATCTGAGCATCAAACTAAGGGTCTTGTTTGTGACATGCTAAGCAAGTGCTTTATCAC
>PVIU01000254.1:330800-373999 GCA_004026605.1 Ondatra zibethicus
ACAGACTGGGGGAGGGTGGGTACAGACTGGGGGAGGGTGGGTACAGACTGGGGGAGGGTGGGTACAGACTGGAGGAGAGTGGGCACAGACTGAGTAGCATATGCTCTGTCCCATGGTAATGGGTGTGTCCTGCATCAGCCTGTTTGGTGGGTGCTACAGATAACAAGATGTGAGACCTCTAAAGGTGATGGCCAAAGTCTGGCTCAGAGTCTGAGGCTGGCTTAGCAGCCCTCCTTCCTGACCCCCAAAGATCTTATTCACCCCAGCAGGGAGACTGCCATTCATGGTGGCTGGCGAAGGTTAGGCTAGATAGGGACAAGGCCTGAGCACCTTGACACCACTTTCACCTCTGGTTCCCTTGCTGACCTTTGACCCTCAGAAGCACTCTCACCAGGCACCCTGGGAACACCTCAGGACCAGGCTTCCTGGCAGCACTGAGGACTGACCTTTTAGTAGATCCACAAATTGGAAGTCAAAGGGGATGCCATTCTTCTTGGCAAAGATGTAGACGGCACGGCAAGGTGCTGACAGCAAGTCCATATACAGCTCCAGGCCCATGCTGAGATGCTTGCCGAGCCCACAGCTGCAGCGGGTGGACCACAGACCCGGGCCCGTGTCTAGCCTGAGCACCCAGGTCTAGGCCCTCTCCCACCTGAGCTGAGGGCCCTGCATTCTGGAACTTACATCCCTTGATGTTCTCATGAGGCCAGGAGACCTGGAATTCTTACAATAGCAAAGATTCTGAGACTTAGGGGTGTCAAGGGGACTTCCCAGAGGGCTGGGCTCCTAGTCAAGACCTCCCAGGAAATGAGCAGGGAGCCATTCTGAAACCTGAGGAAGAGAGAGTCATCCTCTGGCCCACACCTTCTTGGCCTGTGAAAAGGGACTGTAATGCCTTCCCCACGCTTTTCCGGGAATCTGAAGCCTACCAGAGGGTAGGACTTTAGATGAACATGCCCCCCAACACATACATTCACATTGTGTGGGGATGATATCATCCATGGTTTCAGGAAGAGCTTGTGCCTTGGCTGTGTGAGTGAAGACCCCACATACGCCTTTTGTCACTCTGACAGTGACAAACAAGGTCACTGGCCTGGCTAGTTTTATGTCAACTTGACACAAGCTAGAGTCATCAGAGGGGAGGGAGCCTCAGCTGAGAAAATGCCTCCATAAGATCCGGCTGTAGGCAAGTCTGTAGGGCATTTCCTTAAGCAGTGATTTATGGGGGAGGGTCCAGCCCATGTTGGGTGGTGTCATCCCTGGCCTGGTGGTCCTGGGTTCTATAAGAAAGCAGGCTGAGCAAGCTGTGAGGAGCAGTTTTCCATAGCCTCTGCCTCTCCTCAGTTCCTGCCTTCAGGTTCCTACCCTTCCTGAGTTCCTGGCCTCCTTTGATGATGAACTGTGCTGTGGAAGTGTGAGCTAAATAAACCCTTTCCTCCACAACTTGCTTTTTTGTCATTGTGTTCCATCACAGCAATAGAAACCCTCAGACAGTCACTGTGACTGAGTCATAGGATTGTGGCTACTGCCCCTGGAATGAGGAACCAGGACACAGGTGTAGGGCTGAAACTTTGCCAGGTCCTTGGTTCTCTCCAACGACAAGCTCTGCTCTGTACACAATCACCTGGCTGCTCCACAGTGGAGAAGGCAATGCCTCGGCTAGGAGCCAGAGATGGCCCAGAGCCCAGGCAAACAGAATCTGCCTTGTGAAAGCAGGCGGGACCAAGAGAGTAAGAGGTCTCACCAATGCCTGGCATTGGGAATCTAGGCCCTGCTCTGCCATGTTCAGATGTGCCAGAACCCCTGGCCCACATTGCCTTTGGACACAGCAGCCCCATGTCCATGCTAGTGGCCCTGTAGAGACTTGGATTTGTCACAGTCCTGTGAACAAATGGAGCAAGGACAGATAGCTCAACAGGAAAGCAAAATGGAGCAACTGGGCTAAGCACAGGGGAATGGAGAGGTGTTCGCTCACTGACTTGTTGATGTCACCCCTCCATTCAACAGTGAGTCTTGGGGACAAAAGTCAACGGTCTGGTCTACATGTCAAGAGTCACATGGGGCCGGGCAGTGGTGGCACACGCCTTAATCCCAGCACTCGGGAGGCAGAGGCAGGCAGATCTTTGTGGAGTTCTAGGCCAGCTTAGGTCTACAAGAGCTAGTTCCAGGACAGGCTCCAAAGCTACAGAGAAACCCTGTCTTGACAAACCAAAAAAAAAAAAAAAAAAAAAAAAAAAAAGAAGAAGAAGAAGAAGAGTCACATGGAAGGAAGGCACTAGATAAAAGTCAGGGTTCTTTTGTGTTAGCATATCAGGCAGCTGGGCTTAACTGTTGTTGCAAGGGGGAGGGACAGTACTCAGCTATGTGTGGTTTGAATAAAAATGGGCCCCAAAAGGACCATAGGGAGTGCACTATTAGAAGGTCTGGTCTTATTGAAGGAGGTGTGGCCTTGTTGGGGGAAGTGTGTCACTGGGGGTGGGCTTTGAGGTCTCAGATGCTCAAGCCAGGCCCAGTGTAGCATTTTCTTCCTGCTGCCTGCCATTCTGGATGTGGATGTAGAACTCTCCACCCCTTCCCTAGCACCATGTCTGCCTCCACGCCACCATGCTTCCCATGGTGACAATGGACTAAACCTCTGAAACTGCAAGCCTGCCCTAATGAAATGTTTTCCTTTATAAGAGTTGCCATGGTCATGGTGTCTCTTCACAGCAATAGAAACCCTAACTAAGACAAGATCTATATGCTGGATAGGGGTTTAGTTTTCTTTTAGGGAGGAGAGACCAACTTGAAACAAGCTAGGGTCATGTGGGAAGACAGAACCTTAACTGAGAAAATGCTTCAATCGGATTGACCTGCACACAAGTAAGTCTGTGGGTTATTTTCTTGACTGATGATTGATGTGAAAGAGCATGTTCTTCTGGGCAAGGGGTCCTGGGAAATACAAGAAAGCAAACTGAGCAAGCCATGAGGGGGCAAAACGGTAAGCAGTTGTATCTCCATGGCCTCTGCTTCCATTCTTGACTCCAGATTCCTGCCTTTGAATTCCTGGCTTTTCTGAATAATGGACCATGAGTTGTATGATGAAATGAACTCTCTCCTCCCCAAGCTTCTTCTGGTCATCATCTTCATCACAGCAGCAGAAAGCCAACTAGGATTAGCTGCAGGGTCCCAGCCTGTGCGGTTAATCAACTCTGCAGTGAGCTGCATGGGAGTGTGACCTGATTTCTGGAGAGAGAATCACTGAAAGGCTCTGTGATCAAAAGGTCCCCAGCCACAGCTGCCCTCCCATTCTTCAGAGGCTAACAAAGGGGAGGTATGCATCCCTGAGCCCTCCTGAGGCCCCGGGCAGGGAACAGTTGCAAGATCTGAGGGGACCACTGACCACCAGGGACAGAAAAAACTGAGAGTCAGCCTAAGAAGGGCAAAAGCAAAGAAGGCTGGCGTGGCTGCTCTGAGCTCAGTGGGGTTACCTAGTGGCCTGCAAGGGGACTCGGGGATTTGTGATCAGGGTGGCCTGTCTGCCCAGCTCTCTTTAGAGACAGCCAGCACCTGCATGCAGGCGATGGAAAGATGAACGAAATCTGGACTCCTCCCCTGTGTCTCTCGATGCCCATGCTGTTATATCTTTTCCCTATACCTGTCCTCATAGGACATTTTAAAAAATGCTCTGGACATAGTTACCATGTCAGCCTGCATCCTTCTCCATACAGGAGCAGACCCAGTGGATCACTCTCCAGTATTTATGATTAATGATGGACTGGGACGAAACAATAGCCTTGAAGACCCTCGTATGCTAGCCGCCTCCTCCTTTGAGGAGCTATAACCAATGATAGTTCGTAGATTGCCCTGTCCCCTCCTGTTCCCACCCCCTACAACCTGAACCACAGTCTAGCAGTCAGGGCCTAACCCTGACTCACACACCCAGGCAGCTCCCCATTGTGTGGGAACCAATGCCCTCTCCATAGTACTTACATCTGTTTGCCAGATGATATTGGGTCCTAACCCCCTTGGGTTCACCCCCGGCCCTTGTAAAGTGGTGGGGGAAGGGAAGGGGGGTGCGGAGAAACTGTTTGCAAGTCTTTTTTTTTTTCAAATTTTTAAATGTATGCCAGTGCTCTGTCTGCTTGCATGACTTTATGCCAGAAGAGGGCATCAGGTTGTGAGTCGCCATGTGGTTGCTGGGAATTGAACTCAGGAACTGTGGAAGAACAGCCAGTTCTCTTAACCACTGAGCCAGCTCTCCAGGCCGCAAGTCTTACATGTATGAACAACTCTCTTTAATTCTGTTGCAGGGATCTGGGGGTATAGGTATTTGAGTCCTCTCCAGTTGACATGAGTTAAGTCATGCATTTGGGTAGCATTTTGTATGGGCAGAGTTGAGACCTCTATGAGACAGGCCCCTGAAGCTGCAGCATCCGCAGCAGCATTCCCTTGGGAAATGAGGCCAGGGAGGTTTTGGTGTCCTCTAAGATGTTGAATATACATGGGATTTTGTCTATCTTCTAAGAGTGATCTGAGCTGTATCATCAAGGCAGAAATAGGATTAACATCCAATCTGATATGGGCATAGGGTAGGGTATGGCAGTAGGTTCACCACCTAAGAGCTGCCCGAATAGAGGTTGCTGGGTTCTGGGACCTCTTGTGGGGCAATATATGTGGCCATCATTTCCTTATATTGACCGGATGCCCCACAGGGAGAATTTGGGTAATCTTTATCTTGGTCCCCCTTGCAGGGAAAACTACAAAGGTAGCCCCATTCTTCCTGCCATCTGTGCAAACAGTGAACGCTTGGGGCAGGGGCCTAGAAGAAAAGACTAAGGGGACTCTACAGTGTAGTTCTTGATATAGCTTCACTAACTGGGATTCCCCAAAGTGGGTGTCCAGGGTCCCCAGAAATCCCTCCAGGGGAAGGCTCAGTAGAGAACAATGTCTGGCCACCCATTCTAAATCCTTAATTTTGAATGGAATTATTAATTCAGAGGGATCTTTTCCATAATGTCAGAAGAAGGTGTCCCTGATTTTTATGATCATATCAGCTATTTGATTGACTAGAGAGTACACTGTGGGAGTGCCCCCCAGGGTGGTGTGTACCCATTCTAGTGGCTGTGACTGCTGAACAATGGCAGCCAGCATGGTCTTTTTCCCTGATGATATCCAGCCTTAGATTGGAATGTTAGGAGTATATCTCGCTAAAGAGCTGATGGAGCTCATTGATGAGCTCAGTGAGTCCTGATGGCCCTCAGGGGGCGAGGAAATGATCTCATAAGGTTGACCCCCTTTTAGGAGATCATATAACACATCTAGTCTCCCAGTCTCTACAGGCTACCAGGACCTTACCCAGTTCATTACCCCAGTATCTTTTTTTTTTTAGATTTATTTATTAATTATGAATACAGGGTTCTTCCTGCATGTATCCCTTCAGGCCAGAAGAGGGCACTAGATCTCATTACAGATGGTTGTGAGCCACCATGTAGTTGCTGGGAATTGAACTCAGAACCTCTGGAAGAGCAGACAGTACTCTTAACCCCTGAGCCATCTCTTCAGCCCACCCCCAGTATCTTTTGTAACCCCGATAAAGTGAGAGGCCCAGGCAGGATTAATTGGGGTCCATTCACTTTGGCTTGAGTGAGTGTTAACTGGGATCCCAATATATGAAGTGGGGGTACCTTTCGTATTTTGTTTGGGGCTATTTTAAAGCCATGTTGTTGGAGGATATCAACAATAGTGGTTACCCGGGGAGCTAGCCCTGATTCCTCCAAATGTCCAATGATTAGATCATCCATATAAACATATAGGAGGGTATTATCTTTGTCAAAATAAGGAGAGCAGATACTATACAAATATTGTTGGCAAAAGGCCAGACTATTAGCCATCACCTGTGGGAGAACAGCCCATTCGTATCTCTCGTCAGGTCGAAAGGAGTTAACTGTAGGAATGGAAAAGGTGAACTTTTCACATCCTACTCATGAAGAGGGATTGAGAAGAAGCAGTCCTTTAGATCAATTACAGTGAGGTTAAACTGGGGGATGACTGCTGGGACCCAAGGTAAGCCCCTTAAAGGGGCCCCTACTAGCTCCATATGGGCATTGATAGCTCATAGGTCCTGTATCATTCTCCAGGTCCCATTAGGCTTACATACCACAAACACAGAGTTGTTCCAGGGGCTCATCAAGGGCCTTATCCGTCCTTTAAGCAGATTTCTGGTGATTTCCTTGATCATCTTAAGTTTAAGTTCAGGTAATGGTCACTGCTCCACCCATACCAGTTTACCAGGCACCCACCTAATGGGGGGGCCCTGGGGGTAGTGGCCTCTACTTTTGGGGATGAATCCAGGTGACGGGGGTCTGCCGATGACACCTTGCTCAGTTTTATCATCATAAAAGGTTAGGTGGTCAGTGGTAATGACGGCATCCATTTGTCCTAACAAATCTTGTCCCAGGAGGTTTATAGACAACCCCAGGAAGATCAGAGGCCTGAACTTTCCTTTGTCTCAGTCCGGCCCCACACAAGTGTATTTCATTTCCTCCTAGCAAGGATGGAGCCTCCTTATTTGTTCCATTGTCCTCTCCCATTCTATCCTCTCCAGGGTGGCTGGGGGCATAAGGAGGTGGCCACTCCTCATCACAGACAATATCTACTTTCCTTTTTGTCTTTGCCTCTGCCTGCCGTATTTCTTCCCCCTGGAACCACTCTTCAGTATCTTTTCTGTCTTCTTTTCTCCCATTCTTTTGGTTAATTGGTTGCTTTTGGATTCTTCAGACCTCTCCACCACTGGGGGAAGTAGAACAGCAGGTGAAAACACGCCTTAAGGGCCTGTAATAGTTGGATAGAATCCCAATGGTGGGGGTACGTTAAAGTGTTTTTCCCTTTCTCTGGCCAGAGTCTCCACCTGGTTCCACGTGTCCCATGAGAAATGATTCCCAGTGGGTACCCAGGGGGACAGGGTAATTATGTCCTCCCACGCCTTGATCGCATTGTAGTCTGACAATTCCAGGCCTCGGGAGAGTAACATATATCTCAACACCTTAAGCGCTGGGTCATTTTTGTGCGAAGTTGTGTTACCCATCGTGGGGTCCCACTCAGTTTACTACTGTGAGTGCCAGCTTATACAGGTTAAGTGACATCGTGTGAAGTGGGGGTACCTCCAGTCAATGAGAAATAGCCAAGCCCTCCCTCTGGCTGGAGGGGCGTCTACCTAGATTTTACTGTCTCATCCTCACTGGGTAGCTTTGAATGTCCCTCAAACTCAAGCCAGGTTTTTCTCTGTCCCACAGGCCTCAAGGTACAGGCCCTGAGATAATTTTGCCCCGACACCTTTCCTTTTCAGATCTTTGATGGGATTAAAGACTAGATAGTCATAGCTGCTTTCCTCCCATAACTTAGCTAAGGCATTTTAGTATAAGACTTAGACCCCTCAATATAGGACAACTATTGAAATACTCTGTTATTTGCTAATTACCTTAGACTGGACATTTAGCATGTGTTTCTTCCTTGGTGTTGTTCATATTGGTTGTAGTTCTATTTTTGTGTGTTTTTTCCTTTTTCCTGGATAATACTTGATATTTGTTCTTATTGTATGTAGTTTTGTATTAGGTTTAAAACCCATTTATTTAGACAAAAGGGGAAGGTATGTAAATTCATTCAGCCAATAGCAATAGCCTTCTGGAGACTGGCCCATTAGGGCGTGGTCTGAGGTGCTATAAGTGCAGGCAAAAGCACTCACACTCTCTCTTAGCTGGTGCTCTCGATTCTGTTCACAGCTCCCAGTGCTCACAGAGCTGAGGACCACAACAGTTTTCTTATTGTGAGTGTTCCCCAATAAAGTTTGCTATCTTTTGTCATAAGTTCTCGTGTACTTGCTGAATTATGCCTACAAATCAGAGTGTGGAGATAGCCACACTAGTTAGCTATAGAGGCCAGGCAGTGCTGGCATACACTTTAATCCCAGAGACAAATGGATCTCTGTGAGTTCAAGGCCACCCTGAGCTACACAAGATTGAATCATCTAAAAGAGAAACAGAGCTTACACCTTTGATCCCAGCACTAGGGAGGTGGAGACAGGAAGGGATATGGCTGGGCATGAAGAGGAATATAAGGCGGGAGGAGAGAGGAGCTCAGCACATTCAATCTGAGAACTTGTAGAAACAAGATACCCTATTCAGTCTGAGGATTTCATAGAGGCAAGAACTTGTGGCTGACTTCTCTACTTCTTTGATCAATTAGAAGTCTTGCTACAACATTCTTCTTCCCCAGCTGTCCCCTATTACCCCCTTACTCTCCATTTGAAAGTTTCTATTTCTTAAGTATTTTCAAAATCCTCCCCACCCTGTAGCCTCAGCAGGACCTCTCCTGGTTCTTTCTCTTCTCCTGGAACTTCAATTAGGCACAAGTTAGATCCCATTCTATATGTCTGTCTCTACATTTCTCCTTTTATAATTTTATTTCACTCCCCATTTGTCTACTATATTCTGGGTAGTTTCTTTAGATCTGTCTTTTACTTCATTCATCATCTCTCTTTTATTTTTATAGTTATGACAGTTTTTTTCTTATTTCTAGAACTTCTACTTGTTTTGTTTAATTTTCAAATCTTCAATGTCTTTTTGAGATACTTGAAAGATACATTTTGGATGTAGGTTTCAGAGGGACACTGAAACATAGGGAGTCGTGTATATTGCCTGTGTGTATGTCTGTGCACCAAGTACCTGCAATGTCTGAGGAGGCCAAAAAAGGGCATCAGATTCCCTGGACACAGAGTCACAGTTATAAACCAGTATGTGGGTGCTGGAAACCAAAGCCAGGTCCCCTGGAAGAACAGCAGGTGCCGTTAGCCTCTGACCCATCTCTCTAGTCCCTAATAATTCTTTGAATGAACTCCATATTTCTAAAAATCTGTCTCAGTAGAGGAAGGTTGAAAGAGCCCATGATGGGAAGGCAACAAAGAGATCTTCAGAGGTGGTGAATCAGAAATGACAAGAGGCAAATGCGGGGGTTAAGAGCTGAAGGGGGATGGGAAAAGAGGAAGGAAGTGAGCGGGGAGTGTGGGCAGGTGGGTTAGCCAGAACTAAGGCCATATGGGAAACCCATATGGTAACCAACTTCCCAACTTCTGTGTAAGAGAATTCAAAAATATAATTTCACTGAGCATGGTGGCACACATCTTTAGTCCCAGCACCTGAGATGCAGAGTGAATTCAAGGCCAGCCTGGTCTGCACAGTGAGTTCCAGGCCAACCACTGCAACACAGTAAGACCCTGTGTCGGGGGCCAGCCTTCCAGAGTGGAGACGTGGTAATTTAGAAATATAGTAAAGAACACAAAGATGCGAGTGAAAATAATAAAACGCAGAAATGTATAGGATAGTATCGGGAGGGAATTTCAGTGAATACTGAAAATTTGCTCGCGTTTGATTTCCAACGGGTTAATATACCCCGACCCCAAAAGGTAGGAGTAAGACAGAGACTGCATTAACACACAAATTCAAAGTCACGGCTATGTTCATTGCTCACGCCCTAGACTCACACCCTAGACTCACGCCCTAGACTCACGCCCTAGACTCACGCCCTAGACTCACGCCCAAGACTCACACCCTAGACTCACGCCCTAGACTCACACCCTAGACTCACGCCCTAGACTCACGCCCAAGACTCACACCCTAGACTCACGCCCTAGACTCACACCCTAGACTCACGCCCTAGACTCACACCCTAGACTCACGCCCAAGACTCACACCCTAGACTCACACCCTAGACTCACGCCCAAGACTCACACCCTAGACTCACGCCCTAGACTCACACCCTAGACCAAACACTCTGTAGGCGAACCACTCCCTGGGTGGAATCCCAAATTATTTCCATAAAGGGAACTGGAACTTAGTTGGATCCTTAGGCTTTTGTTTGAGGTAGGAACCAACTACTTCCCATTCCAGGAGCACGAGGTCTGGCAACTAGCCACACCTGTGGACAATATAGCCTTGAGAGAGCAGAACTCTGACCGACAAACTAAGTGGGACCTTTGTTTGAGTTAGAAGCACAATAGCCTGGAATGAACTAAAAACAAGTCCCAAACTCTCTGACCTTTGGCCTCTTTTGGCCTCCAGAACCCTGTCTCAAAAAGAATTAAAAAGCAAAACAAACAAACAAAAACTGAGTTTGAACAGATACCCTGCACAGGTGGACAAGCTTTTTCTAGAACATGTGGGTTATTTAATGCAATTTCCAGTGGCGGATGTGAGCTACCTCCTTATGCATTACTAGTAGGGGAGGCCCCAACACAGGCTATGTCTTTAGGCTGCTCACCAGAACTAGAACTTCCTGAGGATACCCGCGTTGGCTGCAGGAAATAAAAAATCAAGCTGGAACTGACCTGAAAACATCTTCCTTCTTGGCTGCTTTGCTGGGGGGTGGGGGGGTTGTTAGTTTTGTTTTTGGTTCTTTGGTTCTACGTAGCCCTGGCTGTCCTGGAAGTGTCTGTATAGACCAAGCTGGTCTCAAACTCACAGAGATCCTCTTGCCTCTGAGTGCTGAGATTAAAGGTGTGCCCTACTACCCCCTGGGCTCTGGCTAGGTTTCCTTAATTTTTATCTTTTATATTGTTATTGTTACATAGATGTGTATGTAGATATGTGTGTGTACAAATATATATAAACCTATTTTGTTGTTTGTATGTATAGATTTTCAAGGCTGACAATTCTGCATTGGGAGCGCATCCCTTGGAGAGGCTAATTCTTCTCCCAGGAGTCATTCATTAGCTGCCTTTAGTTCTTTGCCCAGTGGTGGGACACCTAGAAACCTCCCCCCTTCAGCATTAACATGCCCATCCACATTGCCGTTGTTCTAGTCTTTTTCATGCAGCCGTTTCTAGGAGAGACTGTTTCACAGCAGATGCCGTAGTACTCCGGCTTGAGCCAGAAATGCAGTAGCTGTGATATAGACGTAGCTACCTGGCACGCTCAATATGATATTACAATCATTATAGCATCAAAACATGATAGATAGATGATAGATAGATGATAGATAGATGATAGATAGATGATAGATAGATAGATAGATAGATAGATAGATAGATAGATAGATAGACTCTAAATACTCGTTACAACAGAGTGCAAACTGCCCTGTAGTGTGAACATTGACCCAGCTCCATCTCCCAGCACATAGATGCACCTCGGAGACCAGGGCAAACACAAACCATGAAACCAGCTACAAGAATTGTGAACACATGTTCACGCTAAACACCAAATTCCCCCCACACACACACAACCAGGAACTTTGAGAGGTACCAGGAGCTGCACCAGAAGCTCCCTACTTCAGCGGACCACCCAGCGAGGGTCATTCTGGGAACTGCAACATTTTTTGCCCCATCCCCCACACCCGCCTAACCCCTAGAGTTCACCACGAAAGGCATGCTGGGAAGCCGGGATTTCGAAAGTGGTCAGCCTCACTCTGGGATGCAGGGAGGAGGGGCTGCATGCTGGTTGCCTTGGCAACCGCTCACGTGGGCAACGGGCGTGAGCGGGTCGGTTTGGGACAGTAAACTAGAGGCCACAGTCTCTAGCGGCCACTGCTTCTCTGGTTGGGAGGGTTGCTTAGGGAAAAGTGGAAACAGAGGGAGGGAGGGAAGCTGGTCAATCGCGGAAGGCTGGGGATGAAGTATTCCAGCTGAGCCTGCACCTCCGGCCTTTCCTGGGAGCCTGGTCTCGGGCTGGGTCCTTTGGAAGGAGCTATGCAAGATCGTTGGAGATGGGAAAAGGGATTAGGGAAAGCATTGGCAAAGCTTAAACAGGGCTTAGCCTCCTCCCCCAGAGCAGTAAACAGTGTTTTTGGCAGCCCAGTGTTTTTTTATGTGCGTAATGGAATCGGGAAAGAACAGAAAGGGGATTAGAGAAGAAAATAGGCAAAACAAAAGTGGAATTTACCCCTGGGAAGGAGGGGGGGAATGGCTAGATGCCAATGGGAGATAGAAAGACACCATTGAAAGCCCAGTCTAGAACCACACACAGGGCTTCTTAAGTGTGCCCTCGGCTCTACTGGAAGCCCTCCAATCCCACTATGGAACTTGACAGCCCCTCCCCGTGATGTTGATGCTTTGTACATCTTTTATCAGGGCACCTGGGTGAACCAGCCGTGCAGTTAGGTGACTGTCTCTTGCTGGAGGATAATTCATAAGAACCAGTACCCTTCGGGAAAGTTATATCATTTTCACAATTGAAATGCAGATAAGTAGATATTCTCATAGTAAGCAGCATACAGTGTGGTGTTAGGACAGAGCCTTCAATGTTGAGGGCTAAGCTGGTGGTAGGGCTGAGTGAAGAATCTTGGGTGTGGGAGTCTTGAGCGAAAATGAGGCTGAAGAGAAAAATCTGAGCGCTCAACGTCTGTAACCATTTTTTTCTTCACACCTGCCCAACAGGTTAATTTGTATGCTAAGGACACATTGATTAAAACCTACAAGCAATGCTTATAGGTGTTGGGCCTGTGTTAGGTTTTTGTCCTTGACAAATCAGCAGGCGCCCGGGGGGGGGGGGGTTCATGCCCTGAGCTCTTGGTTCAATTGTCTTTTGCTGAACATAATATCTGAGTAAGATGGTGTCACTGCAGTTTGTACTGCTTGTGAACTCTCGCAGGAGTAAGTTCTCACAATTGTGAGTGTTGTCCTAAAAAAATGTGGTTAAGGCATTCCGGTCCCACTTACCCCCCAAAGCTGATTCAAACTGGGCTTGGTGGAACCCAAAATAAACTTGATTCCCTGTCTGCTCTTGATTACCAGGGAGGCTTTCATGATCAAGGTGTAATCGAGACAAGGTAGTAATTTGGGATTTGGCTAACTTGGGCGCTAGAACAGCTGCAAGCGTTATTATACCATTCACAGAGATCTATCATCTAGTGAAGGAAAGGGGCTTTGCTACAGTAGCCATTTCACTAGATGTGGCAATGCCAGGAAATTGAGCTGCATAGCTTCCACTTGTGTCTGTTAGCCCATGGGACAAGGACTCATCCTTTGATGCTGTCGTTTCAATGAGATCATCCCGAGCAGCTTGGCTTTGCTGTTCTATTGATAAAAGCAAAGGATGGTCAGAACGATTCTCTAATTTATAATCTTTATGACAAAAAGTCATTCCTGCATGGATAACCAAGTCGTGGAGTGGGGCAAATGTCTTCGGGCAGGGAGAGGAAGAAAAACCAGGCACTTACTGCTATTGTGCCTTGCTAATAAATGATGCATGATTTGGGGGCAGCCTACAGGTGGAGCTGATGTAGAGTGGTCCTTGCTTTGTCCCATGGAGCCAAGAGCAGGGCAGGTAATTTGAGAGATCCTTTAATCTTCGTCCAACAATTTTTTAATAAAGGCTTAGCAATCACATATTTTTAAAAAGCTGAAACATTCCAGGGAGGAAAAAAATCAGACATTTCTATAATATGCCAGACTTTGAATATCCCTTTAAGATGTTCCTCTTTGGGGCGGGGGGGCTATATAGACTATTTGATAACTCTTAGCCATGTCAGTGATTTTGTGAACAGAGAGAAAATTCTGGCTTTTCCTTGACAGTAGGTGTATCCTTGTAGCTACTTGTGCAAGTAGGTAACTTGAGTAATTTAATAGGAACAATGGCCACGAAGTGCACAGCTGCCACGCTGTGCCACCGTCAATACTGTCACGTCAGCATTGGTGTTGGCCTCAGGTCCCGTGGGTGCCTGGAGGGTGATGATCCGTAAGAAGTAAGAGGACAGAGGACTTCAACTAGATACTCCACTAAGGCCACCCGAAATATTCCCTCCGTTTTACCTTCTCCCACAGCTACTCATCATAGGACGGGGGTTGGGGGGTGAGTGACGGAGAATGTGCAATGGACAAACAGCAGGCCAACAAGGACCTGTCAAAATACATCCGTAATTGTTCCCAAGGACACAGCAAGAGCATTGTTAGGGCTCCTCCCTCCCAAGGTAAATGGGAGCCTGGAAGTTAAGCGCTAGTCACTGTGGCTCAGGAGATGAACCTTTGAGTATCAGTGTGGGACTTCACAGAGTCCATAAGCCTCTAAACAATGTGAGACTGGCTCACTGTTGGTTTTGGCTGACACACTATTTACACACAAATGGTGCTTCCCGCGCCACCCAGCCTCACTGGCACCTGTACAGGAGCATGGGTTCTGACAAACCTGTCCCAGGGTGACGGATGGAAGCCAGAAATGCCTTGGAGCACCCCACGCAAGCTGCTTCGGTTCCATGTCTTAAAGCATGGCTTTGTATAGGATTGTTTCAAAGAGCTGCTGAACACTCTCTGCAAAAGCATAAAAAGGATGTCATCAGGAACGGAGAGCTTGAGGATGAAAGAGTGGAGAGAAAAGAGAAGCAGGAGGAGGGCGCTTAGCTCCTGCTTGGCCATGGCCCTTGTACCTGCTACTATGCTGGAAGCTGGCACCTCCCTTCCCTCGCTATGAGAGGCCTTCTATTCACGACTGGGCCTCAATTTCACCTTTAAAAGTGGGGCTGCCTATTCCTACCTCACAAAGTCATTGTGAGGGTAGATTGACGGGAGGTCTAACAAGTCTGGGGTCAGTGCTAGGAAAATTAGGAAAGCCATTCGGGTGGGGGAATTCCTCATGACTCTGTTGGTCAAAGCAAAGCTGGGCCTAGAACTTGCCTGTTTGGGGCTCGTGGTCTGGTCTTAGTCATTACTCGCTGCTGACCCTTAAATAAATGGACGATCCTGGCCCATGCAGCCTCACGTGTCTATGGAGAGCAGCTTAGGAGTCAGACACCCTGAGCGCAGTCATCAGGTGCCTAGAAAGGTAATGAGCTGCTTTTTCTGAGGACCACTGGGCAGAGAACCAGCAGAAGCAGGACCCAGATGTCACCCCAGCAAAGACCGTCAAAAAGCTGGCAGGGATGAGCAAAGAGAGAGCCCTACTCCGCAGAGAACTTCAGGTCTCTAAACTGGGGACCAGTAAAGCTTAACCTGCGTCCTGTCGTGCTAGTTGCTTGGGCTACAGGCTCACAAAGAGCTGGGTGAGGGGAGACCTGGGCAGGGTTGGTGACAGCTGGTGCTGGCTTTTGCGTCCCCCTTCTTGCTTTCCATGGCCTTCACTATCAGAACATTTTCTTGTTCTTCCAGAATGGGCAGCCAGTATAGACACTTGAAAATGGTTTCCTGATAATAGTTTAGGGTTTGTATTCAGAAGAGAAAATGGGTATCAGGGAGTCCAGGCTCAGGCCTGCCATAAATCGGGGGAGCTGCAACTCCAGCTGAGAGCAGCACTTGGGGATGACGGCGGGGGGAGGGGGGGACACGGGAAGGGGGCGGAGCGGGGGCTCCACAAGTTGGCCGCCATGCTCTGCTTCAGCCCAGTGTGGAGAAGGTACCATGTGGGCTGTCTGTCAAGATAGGACCCGGAAGCGCTAAAGGACCCAGAAGCGCTCAACTGACACTGCCCACTTCTTGAAAACTCAAGTGTCATCCATATCGGTGTTACTCACTGAGCAGAGTTGGGTCGGTGCAGGGATTGAAAAACTTTCTGGGCAGTCTCAACTCTTCCCCACAGAGCGGAGGCTGCCCCATACAGTCGGCTCCTGCTTAGGGATTCCTAAACAGTTAAGATTCTTCCCTGTTTAACCTGTTCTAACCTGCAATAGGTTAGAAGCCCATGTAATTTTTAAGAGCACATTGAACCAAATCTCCCCTTGTTTGATGCCCCTAAGTTAGGTCTAATCTCAAAGTCTAAATTTGGCTCAGAGTTTTACAAAAACGTGAAATTGTAATAATTACCACAATAAAAAGTTACCATAGAAGTGTCCTCCCTCTCTCATAAATTTCCCAGGCTGAAATTCAGGTCAAAAAAAAAAAAAAAAAACCCGAAAGACAAATGTCATTCCCCTATAGGTTAAAGCCCAAAGAAATGAGAAATGAAAGTATTTTATTGGCAAAATATTAATTGTACAAAGTAATGGGTTTTGTTGTGACATTTTCATACATGTGTCTTAATGTACTTGTTCATCCTCATTGGTCCTCTCTTGCCTCTGGTTTCCTTCTCTTTCCCAATACCCCACCCCTTCGCTGTCATGTCCCTTTCTTAAAACCTAGACTCCACATAGGAAGCAAAAGTTTTAAGGTGGAAGGACTAAAAAGTTCAAAAAGAGCCCAGGGGTCCGTTAAAGAACAGGGGACCGGGCTGGAGAGATGGCTCAGAGGTTAAGAGCACTGACTGCTCTCCCAGAGGTCCTGAGTTTAAGTCCCAGCAACCACATGGTGGCTCACAACCATCTATGAGATCTGGTGCCCTCTTCTGGCCTGCAGGTGTACATGCAGGCAGAACACTGTATGCATAATAAATTTGAAAAAAAGAAAAAGAACAGGGGACCACTTCCTCGCTGGCCACTGGCCAGTGGAAAGGCTATTAGGTTACTCCTGCAATGTGGGGTCCTTCCGTCCACATCTCACCTGTAAGGGCAATCATGTGCTCTACAGAAGTCCTAGGATGATCCAGCAGCCTGCCTGGAGCTCCTCCCACTCAGCACACAGAAATCCCTCCATCTGTAGCTGCTGGACATCTCCAGAAACCCATCCCCAGACACCTTTTTCTGAGGTTCCAAGACCTCTCAGCAGGAGTGCTCTGGTCATTGAGCTGGAGGAAAGTCGATAAGGAAGAGAGACATGACCCCACTGAGCAACTTCCATTGTGCCCCTTCCCCTCCAAGTGCTCTGTACCCTTGCTGTGTTCCTGGGGCTGCCCTGGGGATAGCTGGATCAACTGCCACCAAAATGTTTGAAATCTCATATTTCCATCCCCACCCGTCTGCATACCTGTGCACCAGGCGTCTTCAACACTGAGAGAAATTCTCCTTCAGCCTAGAAGGCTCAGCACAGCTCTGGACCCTGGCTGTCATCCACTTGGGATGGTCCTGGTCTTTTGAGATTGCTGTTGCTGAAGCACAATTCTCACTGCCTGAGGAAATCTCTCCACTTATGCTTCCTCAGACTGCCTAGGCATGAGTAGCCTCACTCCCGAATGACTCAGCTGCTCTTCAGCATTACTGGTCGCTCCTGGCAGAAAGCCTCGACCCCTTTCCCACAGGGCAGACTGCGGGAGAAGTGTCTGTATTCTGTCAATCATGATTTAAATAAATTCTGATTGGCCATTAGCCAGGATGTATAGGTGGCTATACAACCAGACAGGAAGTAGAGGCGGAGCAAGGAGAATAGGAGAATTCTGGGAAGCAGGAAGCTCTCTCAGGATTCCTGCCCAGACCACCGAAGAAGCAGGATGTGACCTGCCCCGCTGAGAAAGGTACTGAGCCATGTGGCTAACATAGATAAGGATAATGGGTTAATATAAGCTACAAGAGCTAATAAGAAGCCTGAGTAATGGGCCAATCAGTTTATAACCTAATGTAGACTCTGCGTGATTTTCTCTGGGTTGAATGGCTGCGGGAACTGGGCGGGACGGAAACCCCAACTAGCAGGCCCTCATGTTAACAGCAGGACCATCACTGATGATCTCAATGTTTTCCCTGTTCTCACTTTTCCTTGCTTGCTAACCCAAGCGCATGCCCTTTTATGGCATATTCCTCTAGATTTTGTCTCTTGGGGTCTCCCATGGTGACAGACAGCAAAACCAACCAATCCTGCTCGGCCTCAGATTCTGGTCTTCCTCCAGCAGGTGGCAGCCATTGGTTACCCAGTGTCAGCTCCTCTCTCCTCAATGGGTCTGCTGTCCTCCCAAGTTGTCTTTGCAGGGCCTGCCTCAAGACATAGTCCATACATTTAAAAAAGCTATGACCTTAGGGTCTCAAGCAATCCCCTGCTGCTCTAACACATCCCAAATCTTCTGAAGGGTTAATGATGCCCTTCCGTCCTTAAATCTCCAGGTCATTTGTGGAGTGACTTCTGGCTGTCACTGGGTGTCAGCAGCTGAAGGGTATTCTGGCACACCTTCAGCCTCTGCTCCTCCTCCTGTCTCTCGCGTGGGCTCGTCCACCTCTGGCCTGCCTGCCTCCTGAGCCCTCATCTCTACGAAGCTCTTCCTCCACAACTTATCTCACTTCCGATACGAAGCCTGCAGCATGTTTTCTCAATTGGTTCAATTTCTCCTTGGCCTCCCAAGTGAGTGAACATTCACCAGAGATGGCTGCTCCATATGATGAGCAAATGGTTCACATGGCCTCTCTGCAAACTCAGGATCTGCAGTGATAGCATTAAGTTATTTTCCTACCTCAAGCCAAGAAAATAGCATATTCTCTGAAGGGCCCCGATTCCTTTTAATGCCGTGGTCCACTGACAAAGCCCCGACTTTCATGGCTCGAGTCAGAGTTGATGGAACTCACAAGCCCCTAAACTAGGAACCACCTCAGAAGGTCTAAAGAATCAGGAGGGACCCGGTTCCAGCAGGAACTTTTGGGAATATGTGGGAAAGCTCCTCAGCGCTTCAGACTCTGCCCTTGAAAGTCTGTCCTGACAGCCGGCTTGCCTGAGAACAGGGGCAGCAAGCCTTCCTGGAAAGGGCGGTCTACTTGCATCCAGCCTCGGAACTGTTGCCTCTACTGTGCTGCTGTGTGGTGAGGGGAGCTTAATCTCCTGTGTTCACCTGACCTTGCAGCCCAGGCCTGCTGACAACTGACCTACCAAAACTCTAAGCTACCAATGGCACATTCCCAAAGGACCCTGCTAGTAGGAAGAGGGTGGAACATCCACCCTCACAAGGGCCCTAGTTAAAAGCCAACCACACAACCCCAGAAGTACTGTGGGAAACTGGCCAGCACAGAGCCTATTGGGCTCCCATGAAGCCCATTTTGCATACACAAGCACCCCCAAACCCCTAAGTTTTCCCCAGGGATTTCTCGGCTGGACGTAGAGTCAGCGAACGAGATGTTACCTTTGAAGGGGCTTAAATAAAATATCCCTTTTGTCCAGTTACAGTCTTGGGCCTCATCCACAGTTCTAACGGCACATGCCAGAATGCAGGTACCGTGAAGCAGCCTGTTGCCTTTCCTTTTCCAGGGGAGATGCAAAGGAATGACTGTTCACCTCGGACGGCACCAGTGACAGACTAAAGTAATGATTCCACCGAAGTGCAACTCGGTGAATGAGTTTATTGGGCTTAGGAGCAGAGTAGAAGTGAAAGGTAATTTACAGGGTGGTGAGTGACCCCCAAACAGCTACTACATTACTTCAGAATTCCACCCCATGACGGATGAAGAAGTTATGGGAGCTGTGTCCCCCTTAAGGTTAACCCAATTTGTAGATATTCTAGCGTGGTCCACTGTCACTTACTCTAGAGCAGAGCAGGAGCAAGAATTGCTGCAATCCCAGGTAAGGGTTCTATGACCCCCCCCTCTCTCCCTCCCTCCTAGGGAGCTCTAGGTATCTCCATTACCATTACCATAGACCTTGCTGTGGACCTAGTCTGCTCAATTTGTTGACACCAGGATATCAGAGTCCAAGACCGCAATGTTATGCCTAGAAGGGAAAAGACAGACAATAGCCCGTGCCCAGCAGGGTCAGACTGGGTAGTTCAGGGAGGGGCACAGAAAGTGACTCTTTGTTACTGCTGTAATAAAATATCCTAACAACAAAACCAAAACTCAAGGAAGAGAGGATTTCTTTTGGTTCACAGTTGGAGGGTACAGTCTATCATGGCGGGGAAGTCCTGCCTGCAGGTGCTTCAGGCAGCTTGGTCAAATTGTATCCACAGTCAGGAAGCAAAGAATGATGAATGTCTGTACTGGGCCTGTCAGCTGCCCAGGATGACTCTTGATTCCTGAGGGGCCAGTTAGAGGGGCTGAGATCTAGCGTCCATGTGAAGCACCCTTTCTCAGCTTCCCCTAGCTTTCTTGCTTTCCCTTTCCCTCCTGCACACAGACCTCTGCACAGCATAGCTTGGGGTTACCTGCTTTTGAACTTTGAATGAATGGGATTATGTTGCCCGTATATGTGGGGTTTTTATCATATTTTGTCTGCGTCACAACATCCACAGCCAGGTCACCCAAGTGCCTGCATCTTGTTCATTTCACTGCTGTGCACAAGTTCATGAATGAAGGCACCACAATCTGTCCAGTATCCTTCTTGGTAGATACCTAGGTTCTTTCCAGAAACCAATTCCTCTAGTGTTTATATACCTACAAGTGGGCATTCCTTATGACCAACACGCTGGCTACTTGTAGAGGATCTTTTGATAGGTTTCTTTCGGGTCCCTGAGTTTTAATGCGGTTGTGTCCTTTGCCTATCTCTACACGGTTGTTGCATTAGGTTTCTGTAATGGACAAAAATACCTGAAATAGGAACATAAGGGGAGAGGCTTTTGATGGCACAGCTCATGACGTTTTCGTGCCACACGTGGTCCTGCACAGTTCCAGAGGGTTCAGTGCAGGCCCGCGTGGGCCTGCTGCTTTGGTTTGTGGCATTGTGACGAGTCTGTGGCAGAGCAAAGTTGTCCACCTCTTGGTGACTGGGAAGCAGGAAGGAGCAGAGGGTCCCAAGGGGTCAAGAGCATGTCTCTACTGGTCATCCACAAGACCATAAGTCCTAAAAGGTCTACCATTTCCCCACCACCACAGACAACCAAGCCTTCAACACATGACCTCAGGGAGGACATTTAAGATCCAAATCATAACAATTAATTGTCTGCCCCATCTGCGGGTAAGTCAACGGAGACCCTAGAGGCAAGTGGGAATGGGATGGAGACAAGACAGGATTCTGATCAAGTCTCCTTTATTCAAGGGAATAATCCAGGTAAATATAGGGTAAGGGAAACGAGGAAGGTTCTTCTTATGTATATGGGTAACTAAACAACTTACTAGGCCACCTAACCATGGTCTAATGGTCAGGCAGAAAGTCCCTAACTGCAACATGCAGAAAAGTCAGAATGTTCAGAACACAGAAACAATGGAGCAATAACTCCTTGCAGAGTTAGTATTTGACAAATCAGAACAGCAGGAGAAGCCAAGTGCAACAGGGTGGGTGAAACTGATCCAGGGAACAGTAAGTCTCTCACAATCGTCTATTAGAAATTTGTTGTTTATATATTCTTGATGGGGCCTCCAGTCACTCATGAATTGCAAAGGCCAGTGGGCCTTCTTATTCTAATTCTGTGGTTTTCTCAGCAATGTAGTCTTCCTGTGTCTCATCTAATATGCCATCAAGATGCTATTCTCTTGACTGACCTTTTAAGTCTTCACAGTATGGGCTCTTTTGATTTTCGAGACAGAGTTTCTCTGTGCCCTGGCTGTCCTGGAACTTGCTCAGTAGACCAGGCTGGCCTCGAACTCACAGAGATCCGCCTGCCTCTGCCGTGCTAGTGCTGGGATTAAAGGCGTGCGCCACCACTATCAGGCTCTGTATGGTTTTAATACATAGAAAGTTGATTTATTTTTCGTAGATATGGAGTTCAATTTCTCTCCCCTTGTAGCAGTTGCCCAGGCCTCCTAGGTGAATGACGCTTCCTTTCATAGTTTTTGAAATTATTTGTTTGGGAGGAGGGACACACACATGGCTTGTGAGTGTTGGTTCTTCTTATACTCTCTGTGGATTTTGGTGCTGCCTGCTCATTGAGTCAAGAGGCACATTTGATTCTCCTCGCACCAATCTCATTATCTCCTGGGTACCAATCCCACACTTTATTTGGGTTATGGAGCTTTATAACCTGCCTTAACACTGAGAACACAAGTCCTCTTACCTTGTTCTCTTTAAGGAACAGTTTGAACGCGCACGCTCTTGTCTGATTCATAGTCCACTGCTCTCACCTGGCCTGTCCTTCTGCTCTCCTTTGGCCTTTATTTATTTTTAGAATTTAAAAACACATTTTAATATACATTTCCTATATTTTAAATGTTTAAACTAATTTATAATTAAACTATATAAATAGAGGCCTTTAAAAATTCTGCCCTGGAGTGGATAAAGTCAAGTTCCCAGAGAATCAATAAAGAATTACGCTATTAAAAAAATAAATTCTGCCACGGTCGCTATTCTCCACAATGTCAGCACAAAGATAATCCTGTCAATGCTCAGCTGTATCAATAGAGGGATCCTAAACACTGCGTTCTCTTCCTTCCTTGACTGTGTTTTCTTGTTTTGCCCAGAAACAGTTCGCTAAGAAGTTACCTCATCATATCATTCCTGGAAATATCCTCTATCCTAGCTCTTTTTTTTTAAGCATACAATATTCATATTTTGTGGCAAGAGGAGGAGTTCTGTAAGTAGATAGCTATAAACAGCTAAGGGTGTTTGTTTGTTCGTTTGTTTGTTTGAGACAGGGTTTCTCTGTGTAGCCCTGGCTGTCCTGGAACTTGCTCTGTAGACCAGGCTGACCCCAACTCAGAGATCCACTCATAGAGATCCACCTGCCTCTGCCTCCTGAGTGCTAGGATTAAATGTATGCACCACCATTGCCTGGTGCCCGCTCTCTCTCTCTCTCAATGAGAAGTTTTTTGAAACTGAAGTTACAGACAGTTGTAAGCTGGTGCTGGGAATTGAACCCAGGTCCTCTGGAAGAGCAGTCAGTGTTCCGCCAAAACAAATCTTCAGCCCACATGCTGAAGATTTTTATAGGGCTTCCATGCCTTGTTTATTCTTGTTGGACCAAGGGTTATTATCTGTTAGACTGCATGAAGAAGGGAGGGAATGATTTCTGCCATCTCTTGCCCGGCTGCTTCGGTTAGCCTTTTCTTTCTAGCCTGGCTCCGGTAATTGGATGCTCAGAACAACATCAACTGAGTACCATCAGCGCCACACATGAGTTAGGACAGATTTCTTCATATTTGTCCCAAAGCTGTGTGCCACTAGGAAAAGTCTGCTTCTGTCACAGCCCCCTCCCCCCAGTTGGGAATAGGATCAAGGTAGGAAGCCAAGTGGGGTTGTCACTTGTGTGACACAGTGAAATAGCAGCAGGGAGGAATTCTAGGCAGCAAGTGTAAATATCCAGATAAAATTAAGTCCTAAATGGACAGATGGAGGAGAGGTTTGTTTCCAGGGCAAACACTGATTGGCAGAACCCTGAGGAAGGGTGGCAGTGGCATGTCTACAGAGCCACATACACAGTCAGAAGGCCAGTGGAGAGCTCAGAAATAGGTGCAATGAGCCAAGACCTAGGTCCTTGGACGGATAAAGAACTCCTTTTTTGTTTGTTTGTTTGTTTGTTTGTTTTTCTGAGACAGGGTTTCTCTGTAGCTTTGGAGCCTATCCTGAAACTAGCTCTTGTAGATCAGTCTGGCCTCAATCTCACAGAGATCCGACTGTCTCTGCCATCTAAGTGCTGGGATTAAAGGTGTGCGCCACAGCCGCTGGGCGGATAAAGAACTCTTAAAGCAAAACAATCCAATGGGAAATGGGTATGAGCATTCGACCAAAACAATGAGAAAAGATCTGGCCAGCATCTTGATAGGTACCCAGCCCCCTCTTGCTGTGAAAGACAGGGAGTTACCCAAAGGAGCACATGAGGATGGTAGAGGGAAGTAGAGCCCTGCAGAGAGAACATCTTTCTGAACACGCAATTTTCTGAGTTCCTCACATGGCAAAGGGCAAAGGGCTGAAAACAACCTGAACATGTCATTAAGTTGACTCTAACTGTCCTATCCTGCATGGGGAAAGAAAAAAAAAACTGACGGTTTTCAGGCACTAGAGTAGACTTTTAAGTAAAACAAAGCAACAGAACGAGTTAAGACTTTCCTGGGGAGACTGAAAAGAAACATTAATTTACCCCAAATACAAGGGCCCAGCAAGTCAAAGAAAGGTTCTGACAAATCTACCTTGACAAAATAAGATTCAGATTACTTACAATGGCATGGGCTACTCGTGGACAGCTGTACCACTGAAACTCCCACCCCAGTTTGCCAAGCGTTTGGTTTTAAATACGTGTCCATCTAAACCCAGAGCAAATGCAAACCTGGGTTCAGAGCGCCCTCTAGTGGTGAAGCAGCAGAGGTGGCTGCAGACAACACGGCTAAGATAAAACCGTTCTCGGAAAGATGCATTTGTACGCATGCACTACCTTGTTCTTATCAGGGATTTTGCTGGTCACAGCCAACACGTGGTGGGAAGGCTGGCCTATTTTGCTGCTGTCTGGTACAAGAAGAACTAAACACCTTGCTAAAAGATGTTACTCTGGCCGAATCTTAATATGCTATTTGTGCAGAAATCTAGAGTTGGGTGGGTGTGAGGGTGGTAGTGGTATGTTTAAGCTTAAGCCTTCTCTGGAGAGATCTGAGATAAGGGTCACCCTGGGGTGGGAGGGAGATGACAGAGGGAACCTTTTCTCTGGGGCCCCTTGACACCCAAATTTTGGCCACATGTTACCAATGGCCCCTGATACATTGTCTAACTAGTGGTCATCTAAACATATGTACATAGAGCAATACTAAAGGGGCTCATCGGGTTGTATTTATAAATTTATGGATATATATGTAAGTCCCTTGAGGCACGCGAGTGGTCAAGCCCCTCCCCTGAGGACTTCCAACAGGCAGGTTCCACTCACAGAACATTCTAACTGCCCTAACGGATGGACCCAGCACCCAACTTACAGAGAAGCCCAAGCTCTGGTCTTGAAATCCCACTAATCCTCACCCTGGAAACCTCTGTTCCCCACCCCAAAATGCTACATAAACCCTGTTTCTGCTCAGTTCTCTGTTGCTTCTTGCCTGAGCAGAAGAAGCCACCTTCCTGGGGTTTTCCCCTCGCAATAAATCTATTGTGTGAGATTTATTATACAGTGTGGATTTATGGTAGTCCTTGGCTCCTGACTGCCAGGATACCATTCCCTTCAGAGCTATAACACTTAATATTGTATGTGTATGCATAGTATATATATGTATAATATATACACACAGAATACATATGTATGTATATAATAGCTAAAAGGCCTTGAATTTGGGGGGTAACATGGGAGGAGTTGAAGGGGTTGATGAAAATAAAGTACTCATAGATGAAAATCTCAATAATAAAAATATTTAGGGGGTAAATATACAAAAGAACAGGTTGTTAGGAACACAAGAACCAAGGCCTCATTGGTAGCTTGGAGTCCTGTTGGAATCAGAACAGGTTGCTGGGCACATAAGAACGAGGCCTCGTCAGTAGCTTTGCGATTTGGAATCTGGCAGTTAGTGACTTTAATTAGTGTCACAGGAAGTTGGTGATTGTGAGCACAGACTCCACACTCAGCAGATGGAGGGCACTAGGGCTTCAGAACCGGGGGGCCAGAGCCAGCTCCTGTCTTCCTTCACCCTCGCTGAGGTAGGACTTAAAGTGGCCGTGAGACCCATTGGCAGGTCTGTTTCCATCCTGCCCCTCTCCTGGTCCTGGGACTTACCCAGTTATACAGGTTTTGTGCTGTTTCTTGAGAATGGATGGGGTGCGGGGACAGCACTGAACTGGCCACAGGAGTGAGGACTCGAGAAGATCAGTGACCTAGAGCTGTCACTGCTGCACAAGAGACACAAGGGAATAAATGGAGGAACTGGGATTTCTCCAGGCACCCCCATGCTGAGAGCCTGAGTTGGTGCCAGGAGAGACCTGCCCCCTCCTGCAAAGTCTGTACTATAACCTGCCTTCCAGCTGACCCTGCCTCCAAAAGCTGTCTTAGCCTTTGATTCCTCTTTAATAAGGGAGATGAAACCCTGGTACAAGAAAGCCAAAGCAAAACTCAAAAACCTTCTCCCTCATACTAATTTGGCCAAAACTGTAAATAAATCCATTTTCCTTCGCCAATTGGTTTCCTAAACTTCTTATAATACAAAGAAACTAAGGTGGAAGGTTATGAACCTAGGTGTCCCCAAGTTTAAAACAAAACAAACAAAGAATAACAAAAACTTCGGGAACACTCCTAAACTCTCCCAATAATTGAGGCATTGCTTTGGGAGCTCTACCCTGCTCCATTTTTAACCTCTGTTCTAAAGGCAGTGAGGCAGACTGGTTATGCTACCCGCCAGCTTCAGAGAGTCGGGGGACCCTTCAGCACGGGGGCCAGCGGGTGTAGTGTGTTGGCTCCTGAAGGATCCATTTCAGCCACTGTCTCTGGGCCTGTCCACTGCATCCGCTTAATGCACCCTGATCTCGTGAAGCCCTCTAAGATGTCCCTACCACACACCTCGTCTCCCACTGCACAGCAAGGCTGACACAGCACAAATGGAGGGCTTTCACAATTTATCAAGACCTGAGTACAGGCACAGGCCACCTGCAATGTCAAATGTTCTTGTCCATCCTCAGGACTGGGCGAATGGGGAGAAAAGACAGATGATGGTGAACCCCTTCATTTCACAGATGGGGAAAACTGAGGCCCAAAGCGGGGCAAAACCAGGGAGATCTGACTCCCAGAAGGAACTGGCTGGTGAGGATTGGGGGTGGGATGGGGTGGTGGCCCCTAAGGTATGGGTTCTGGAGAAGGGACGGTGGGGGCCTCTGAGATGCAGTTGTGCCTGAAAGGAGAGAGTAGGGGTGAAGGAGGGGGTTTCTGGGAGTCTGTACTGCTGGACAAGGCCTGAAAGGTCCCAGGGCAGCAGCCCAGAAGACCAGAGCAGGGATGAGCCCTGGAAATGCACAACCCATCTAAGAGGCTTGGGCCAAGACAGAGGCATTTGAGTGTGCCACAAGTGGCCCTGAGCAACTCCATGGGGAACAGGAGAAGGAACAGCACTTGGAAAGGTACAAGATTTGCCAGAGTTGGTCAGCTGTGGCAAACAGTGACCATGGGCACAGGTGGGGGTCACCCTATAGGCTGAAAACCTCATTAGATGCTGTGGCCCTATGGAACAATAGTGGGAGAATGGGACATTCTCTGCCCAACTTCCCACCATCCAACCTGGAGGTCTGAGGTATCACTGGGCACACTGGTTAGCTGGCACTTGGAAAGCTGACTGGCCCGTGGGCATTGGTTTTGAGAAGGAACTGGCCTCATTCCGTAGGTAATGAAGGATCATGCTTTGGAGAAAGGGGCTGGTCAGGGATGACTGGGGTGAGGGAGGGAGATACAAGCAGTTGCCTCCGGCAACCCATTAAACTGACCAAGATATGTGGAGGGCTGAAGTCATACGCCCGTTTGACTTTTTTTTCCTGCGTAACCAAGGTGTGACCACTTTGTAGATGCTCCCACTAGGTACAAATCCTTAAACATTAAGGTTTTTATTTTTGAGGGGGTGGCTCTTCTGGCTCACGTGGTCTCCCTCACACTCACACAGCAGGTGTTCAGCTTGCCTCAATTTTAGGCTCACAGTCGGCCCCTAGGCCAGAATCCCCCACAGAGACCTTAACTTTAGGCTCACAAGTGGCCTTTAGGCCAAAGCCCTCGCTGAGGGAATGAGGAAATGGAGTTTTAGTCGGTGACTCAGCCCTGGGAGACAGCGGTGACACTATGAAGTACCTCAGGTCATTGTCCTCATCTGTGAAATGAGGGAGTTAGACTAGAGCTGGTGGAGGCCTGAGCCCCCTCTCTGTGTAGAGCAGAAGGCATGGGGTGGAGGGAGTCTTACTTGAGCACACAGGTGATTCAGTGGCGCCGGGTGCAGCAAGACAAGAGATTAGCAGAAAAAAGAGGTTCTGAGGTCAGGAGTCTGTGGAAGGCCCAACCCTGTGGTTAAGGGGATGTGGCAAAGGCCCAGGTTGAGGATGGAAGGTAGCCTGCCACACAAAAGGTACTCAGATTCCAGAGGGCAGCCCCAGATAGTCCCTAAGGTTGCAGCAAGGACATGCCTCCCAGTAAGGAGGCAGGCAGGCGTGGCATGCCTTCATGAATGCATAATGAGATGAAGCAAAGTCAGAAGGCCCCTCATGGTGATAATGAGCTAGGAAAGGTCTTGCTTTGAGAACCTCTAGGGATGGCTGGCCTCCACACTGAGAAGGCGTCTATATTCGTGATTGATTCTCATGAGCTTTGATTCTTTCTAAACATCCCTCCTCCTACTTCTGTCCTGATCTAGTGGTGGGGGCGGTGATGTGTCTGGTATAGGGTTCCCCTTCTCCCGGGGTAAAGACTCCTAAATCTAAGCACAACAGATTAGCAAGCTGCCTGGGAAGCATGCTTAGGTAGGCACAACCAAGACTGCACTAGGTGCCCATTGGGAAAGGGTGTGGATCTGTGTGGCACTGCACCTCTTCTGGGTTAGGTGCCTCTAGGGCCTGGGTGGTTCTGAAGACTCCCGATTTATCTGGTTTCAAGCCTGGCCTGGTGTGTTTATTCTGCTAACGAGGGAACACAATGGGCCATAGGTCCTCTCTGCACACACAGAGAGACCTCTGTCACAGTTGTCGGGCTCAGACGGGCAAGCTCCTTACTCCCAGTCAGAAGAGGAGAGTTTTCTGTTCGCAGGGTCCCTCAGAATCCAAAAGCGAATTTGAATTCCTTGGACTTCTTACCAAAAAAAAAAAACCAAAAAAACCACAACCCAAACACAGTTTATCTAGAATGTTCATACCTGGACAAGAAGCTGAAAGCAAGGGATCTGGGACCAGCAGGAGTCCACTGAAGGTACTTTTCCTAAATCTGAGAAATGGGGTACATCAAGCGTCTCTCTCTATGTTGTTGTTACAGACTTCTCTGGAGGGGAGTCAATGTGGGCAGGGTGGTACAGGCTCCTTTTTTGTGTGTAGCCCTGGCTGTCCTGGAACTAAGAGATGCCGGCCTGCCTGTCTCCAGAGTGCTGGGTTAAAGGAACATGCGGCCACCACCTGGCTGGCCTCTTCAGGAAAGACTCAAGCCAGCCCTGACAGATTAATCTCAGCGGGGCCTCCTTAACTGGAAGGCTTCACACAAGGGGAACAGCAAGGAATTCAAGGAATTCCTTCAAGAGCAGGTTCCTATGGCCCAAGCTGGGATTCTGCCTACCCCACCTATTGTGGGGCTTGGCAGGAAGGACAGGACCCCAGGTCAAGAGACCTAAATCATACTGGGCCTTCACCAGCCAATGATTTTGTTTATGAAAATGCCCGAGGGCCAGTACCTTTTCTACCCTAATGTTAATGACAATAGAAGGTGCTCCCTCCACCCTCGTTCATTCTCAGGGAACCGCTAGGAGAGGGGGGAAGAGTGGCTTGTTCCCCTGAGCAGAACACAGGCAATGAGTTGGGGAGTGTGGCCTAAGGAGAATTTTGTATCTTGGCCACCTCTCCCGAAAACATGCCTAAAAAACTGTCCCAAAGTTCCAGGACAAGTAACTATACAGATCGAGAAACTGGAACACTTGGCTTAGCGCAGTGATTCTTGGGGAGGAAAGCCAGGCCGAGAAAGGTGCGGACCCAGATACCCACCCTTCTGCTCGAGTAATCAATCCCCTCTTAAATGAAAGCTCATTACAGGCGCCGTTTACTATTGCGGTAAGAACATTCGGGATTCCAGTCCGGAGCAAGTAACTTATTTCAGGATGCAACTCCTGCTTGGGAAGCTCTGACTCAAGGCTCTTGGTCTGAGGTCCCAGGTTAGAAGTCAACCCCTTTTGGAGGTAAGGCCAGCATAGGAAAGCCTGGACAAAAGGGCATCTAAACCACGGTTTTTGAGAGAGCCACTGGACAACTCCGAGCCTGCCATCCCACCCCACCCTACCTTTGCAAGCTGGGCTTCATTCAACGGCCCCGCCCTGCACCAATCCCTCTGCAAACCAAGGAAGCAGAAGCTGAGGCAACCATGGTCTCTAAACCATTTATTTCTCCCGATCGGAGGGCGGGCATTGCTACGTGTGGACGAAAACAGAACGCTGCGTGCAGCAAGGCTCCAAGAACAGCGGTGCAGGTAAGTTATTAGGCCAGCACTCAGGCGAAGGTGGAACCGTTCCAGCCCACGTTGGCTGCGCCCATGTCGTAATAGTTGATGTAGATCCTGCGAGAATGAAAGCCCGATTCAGCCAAACACGCGGTATTGGCGAGCGTGACGGTGCCCTCTGGACTGCCCCCGCCCTCCGCCGACCTCCCAGCTCCCCTCACCCATCACCCCCACGCACCGGTCAGGGCTGATATGCAGGCGATCAGCCAGCAGGCCGCACAGCAGCTTGCTGTAGGTGCGGTTCTGCGCGCCGCCGATCTTGCCGATGCTGTGCAGACTGCATAGGGCGCAGGGGTCGCTAGAGCCGCTAAAAGTCATTAGCTGGTCCGGGACCACGTGCACTGCGATGTACTGCGGGGGGAGGGGGGATGGACACGCGGTTAGCCCGCCTGAAAGACCACGGGCCACAGGTCTCCCAGAGAGCTCCAACCGCCACCCGCCGGCCCGCCTTGGCGCTCAACCCCATTCTTCCTCTACCCGGCGGACGGTTCCACCCCACTCCCTTCCTGTACCCTCCCTGCAAACCTGTGCCGGCTTGCCGGTGGCCTGCGCCAGCTGCTGGGTGAGCTCGGAGAGAAGCCCCTCTGGCACGGAGGCGCGGGGAACGTTGGTGTTCACGGTGAACATCGGCATTGTGGCGGAGGGTTTGCACGAGGGGACTAGAGGACAGTGAAAGGCGGGATGTGGCCCAAGTCAGGGACCTGAGCTACGTGACCCAGCTCAGTACCGCCCCAAGCCGGCTGCGACTCCTTCCCCTAGCTCCGCCTCCGCTGACGTCATGCTACGTCCCAAAAGGGACGGGACTGCGCTTCTGAGCACTACTACTGCAGGCCTTGGTGCGCTTTGGTGCTCCAGGAAGTGCCTTTGGCCCTTTGTTTCCTAAGATAGAAACGAAGGATGCATCATTTAGTAAACTAGGCGGCAAGGACTTGGCTCTAGCGATTAGGTTTGTCGAGTCATCGTCCCTGGTAGATGCTACAGACTAACTGGACGACATGAGCAGGTTCAGGCCTGAGAAATTTCTGTTCCAAGTACAGAAAAACTTCAGCCCTTGATGTGTGCTGTTAGGTAGTCATGTTGGCTTTCTCTCTCCTGCCAATGGGCCAGGATTGACCGACTCCAGTGAATACGCTTTAACCTCAAATAATGAGCCAAAAGCGTGGTGGCTTGTGCTTGGAGAAAAAACAATCCTTACTTGCCTTGGGAACTTCCTCTAAGCTTGTGAAATTGGCAGACCTGTGGATCCTTTACTGGTCTTTGCTCTCCTGTTGCACCAGCAGTCAGCCTTCCATCCTCTGGCACAGTGCCACCTTCAACCCAATCACTTTCAACTAAGACTTTTTGTGTATCCTGAGCCTCCCAGGACATGTGTCCCCAAGGCCTACAATCCTGCACGTGTAGGTCCTCGTAGATGGGGAAGGAGGCAGAATGGAGTCGCCATCCAGTTACTTCCCTGCATCCTTGCTGTTGCACACGAGGGAGGATGCTTGGGAGATCTCGCGGTGGGGGGACATAAGGAAAAGGTTTTGAGTCAAAGGTACCAGTTGGGCTCCTCCAGGCCTTAAGGTATAATGCTAAACTGGGCAATTGTCAGCTCTCAGGGAAGCCCTGATCAAGTTAGATCCCGCAGAGCAACCCTCATCTAAGCCCTTGGTAGTCTTTGTATAATTTTCTCACTAACAAGCCAGACATCTGGCAGGTGCCCAGGGAATGTCACTGGGATTCTGCCTTTGTTTCCCTAGTTCTTTTTGATTTGTTAAAAATTTTGCAACGAGTCAAAAGCATGCAGTGTAGGCGATGGCAGCTCTGTCTGTGACTTCAAGGTTAATATGAGGTTCTGCACGGGTTCTGGCAGAAATGGAGACACTTGTGCCCCTCCGTTTGGCTACCAGACTATTGAAACAATAGTTCCCAAGGAAATGGAGTTTCCTCAGGAGTCTCAAGCTGGAGAACGAGAAAGGCTGAAGGCTGGAGGAACTTGTCTCCCTGAACGAGAGTTCAGACAGCTCTGAAGATATGTCAGAAGCCTCTGCAGAAGGGACTGGAGCTGAGACAATGCTACTAAGGAGGATCACACCTTGGCCAGTATCGCTTAGTTATGCACACCTGTTGCCCTCTATTTAAACCTAGACTTCATATCACAGGGCCTGGAAGAGGAAGGTGAGGTGAGGATCATTGGATGCTGTGAAGAGACACCATGACCATGGCAACTCTTAGAAGAGAAAAGATGTAAGTGGGGCTGTTGCAATGAGGGGCTCGGGCTGTGTTCCCAGCGCAGGGCCCCTTGTGCCATCCGGCTCCTGGTGTGTACCCAAAATAATTACACGGAAACTGTATTCATTGAAATACTGCCTGGCCCATTAGCTCTAGCCTCTTATTGGCTACCTCTCACATATTTGTTTAACCCATTTCTAATGATCTGTGTGTCACCACGAGTCGTGGCTTACCGGGAAAGATTCAGTGTGTCTTCATAGCGGGCGGCTCTCTCTGGCTCTGTCCCCTTCCCAGCATTCTCTTCTCTTTATCCTGTCTATCTACGTCCTGCCCTATCAGAAGGCCAAGGCAGATTCTTTATTAACCAATAAAAGCAACCCAAATACAGAAGGACCCTCCTACACCATGGGGCTGGCTTATAGTTCAGGGGTTTAGCCCGTTTCTGTCATGGCGGGAAGCATGGTGGCAAGCAGGCAGGCCCGGTGCTGGAGAAGGAGCTGAGAGCTCTCCATCTGGAATTCTACATTCTGGAAGCAGGAAGAGAACTGGCCTGAGCTGAGACCTCGCAGCCCAGTCCCTAGTGACGGACCTCCTCCTCCAAGGCCACACCTCTTCATAGTGCCACTCCCGGTGGGCCTGTGGGGCCCTTTATTCAAACCACCGCACTAGGCTTCTTTCATCTGTTCTTCTTCCCAGTGTGGCCACATTGAAATAAACCTTCTTTCTCTGTTTTTCTTTATTGTCTCTTTAATTGGACTAATGAGGAGGTGGCCAAGGGTAGGGTGCCAGGACTGCCAGGGGGCATTGATGGTAAAGTGGACAAGTCTGAGCCAGCTGGAGTCAGGTTTCCTCGTTCCAAGGTTACTATCTGGGCTCTGGTCCCCGGGTCCTTGGTGGATAATTGTCAACAGTTATCTGCTAATGGGAGATCTTGGGAAGGCTGTAAAGTCCCCTGGGTGTGCCTTCCATTCTCTCTCTGGTAGCTTTAGCCTCTTGTCCCCTCTGTTTGTCCTTTAGGTATCAGTTATAGAAATTGCTATACTTTTTTTTTTTTCGTTTTGGTTTTTGGTTTTTCAAGACAGGGCTTCTTTGTGTAACTGTCCTGGAACTCTCTCTGCAGGCTGTCTCTACCACCCAAACTCTGGGGTTAAAGGTGTGAACCACCACTGCCGAGCTAGAAAACTTAACTGCTATACTTAGCAGGTTATGGGTGTTAGGTTTTGGGGCTAAGGGCTAATTGCTAATTGCCTTAGCAGCCTTTTTCTCCTGACTTTATCAGAAATGACAAGTGCCCTATTGGGAGCCAATCTGTGGTTCTGGAACCCCCTAACTCCCCAGACTCCCCAGATGCCTAGATTCCAGAGGAATAGCAAGTACCACAATTCTCATTTCCCCAAGGAAGTTTACAGGCCAGGATACCAGGGACAGCTCATCGCCCCCACTCACATAACAGAATCACCTTAACTAAATGTACCTTTCCTTCTCCATATCCTCAGGGCCACACGCTCCTTCTTTCCCGGAATTAGGGACAGCCTGACAACAGGCCTGTCAGGAAACAGCAAGAGTCCAACCACAGTGGGTGAGGGACAGACAGAGCTCACATGGGGGGTTTTACTGAGAGAAGGGAAGGGAGGAGGGGAGAGAGGAAGGGAGCGCAGAGAGGAAGAAAAGGAGGAAGTAGGCTGAGTTCTGCCTTTTAAAGGAACAGGGTACTGCCTGCCAGGCACACAGGGGTAAGTACTCTGCCAAGTCCCCGAGGGCCATGTGTACCTAGATACTAACGACCTCTGTGTGGACTTCCACACTGTAAGGCATGAAACCGACCACCATCTCTGAAATCTATAAGAAGGGGAGCCCCCCCTCCCGTGTAGATTTGAACTCCTCAGATTTCCCTTGATGTTTTCTATGGCATTAATAACTCTATAACCCAAAATGTCATTGCTTCATTGTCCCCCTTGATTCCCAAACCCAGTAACTTTCTCCTCCTTCCAAATTTATGTGTCTTATGTACACCACATGCCTAGGACTCTGAGAGCTCAGAGGACATCAGATACACTAACTGGAGTTACTGAGGGTTGTGAACCACAATGTGGGTGCTGCATATTGAGCCCAGGTGCTCAGGAAGAGCAACGAGTGCTCTAAAACACTAAGCCAACTCTCCAGCCTCCAAAGGACTTTCAATCAGCGGATTCAATTGTCGGATTCCAGTGACAATATTTTGCAATTTACTTCTGAAGTCAGGAACAGATTAAGGAATCTGTCCCAGAGAAGGGTTTCACATTTAAAGGAAGAAGATATACTTTTGGGTACTGGAGAGATGATTCAGAGGTTAAGAGTTCTTAACTGTTCTTCCAGAGGTCCTGAGTTCGATTCCCAGCAACCACATGGTGTGACAACCATCTGTAATGAGATCTGGTGCCCCCTTCTGGCCTGCAGGCATACATGCAGGCAGAACACCTTATACATGATAAACCTTCAAGAAAAAAAAAGATAGCTGTGCTGTAGTGGCGCACGCCTTTAATCCCAGCACTCGGGAGGCAGAGGCAGGTGGATCTCTGTGAGTTTGAGGCCAGCCTGGTCTACAAGAGCTAGTTCCAGGACAAGCTCCAAAGCCACAGAGAAACCCTGTCTCGAAAAAACAAAAAAAAAAAAAGAAAAAAATACACTTTTGGGAGATGGTGAGATAGTTCAGCCAGTAAAGCCACTTATCACCAGGTCTGAGAACCTGAGTTCCAGCCCCAGGACCCACATGATGGAGAGTTATCCTCTAACCCTGCTGTGTTCGTGCACATTGTGTGCATGCATGCTTATACTATGTGCCACTAAATATTTAAAAGGTTCCTAAGGTGTACTTTTGCATATCCTTAAAGTTACTTCTCGGAGCCCAGCTAGCACAACATAGCATAAGTTTCTGAAAAGACAGGGAATCACCAATTTGGGTGTGGCATCACCACCTCAAGCTGATATAGAGAGTGAAATGACCTCAACACATGACAAAAAGAGATGCTTGGAAAAGACTGTATGACCAACAGCCAAACCATGTTTGAAAAAGGCACAGGTTAGTACAGATGCAGCTACTGAAGCACAGGTGGGACCTGGGGCTAGCAGATGGCTCACTTGCGGTACCTGCCTGGAGACCCGAGTTCAATCCCTAGAACCTATATAAATGTGGAGGGAGAGAAGAGAATCCATAAAGCTATGCCCTGACCTCCATCCATGCACTGTGCCGTACACTCTTCCGCCAAACACATCTGTCCATAAGATTTTAGAAGAGACTTGAAGCCGGGAAGTGGTGGCACACGCCTTTAATTCCAGCATGTCGCATTGTCACATGCCCTGGGTGAGACAGAAGGGGCTGAATCCTGGTACACTGCCCATGAGGGCCAGCCTGCAGCATCCTGAATGTAGTCTTGGTCCTGGGCTGTGGCCTGCCCATACTTTCTGTCACCAGTGGATCTCATCCCTGGGTGCTCTAGCTCAGTGAGGGCCTACATGTGCCTTACAGATGCCTGTCCTTGGAGCCTGTCCATGTGAGTTGAAGCCCTATGGTGGTGGTGGGAAGACAACCTCTGACCACTGCCGTATGCCTACCTCCTTGATCTCCGCCATCCAGCAGATGACCTCAGAGTCATTCATAATCAATCCTAGAACCTACACGTGGGCAGCATTCCATGGGAAGAGATCTTCACCTATCTAACCAAGGTGTAGGTTGGATCATGGAGTGGCTAGGTGGGTCCAGTCTAGTCACATAACCCCTTAAAGCCAGAGACTTTCTTCCAGCTAATCATCTGTGACAGATGTCAGATTCACAAGAAGAGAACAGGAAATGACATTTGTTGGCTCTGCAGATGCAGGAGGCAAAGACCTGTTATACCACCTGCAGGGATGGAAATCTGCCAACAACCCAAAGTTCATAGTGAATTCCTCCTTAGGTGACCTCAGACACCATGATTCGATCATCTGAGGCCTTACTCTGAAGACCCCCGGCCCACAGCAACTATGTGATAACACATGGCTATAGTTTTAGGGGATACGCTGGGTAAATTTTAGAAATATAATTTACCTGCCATCATGAAAGACTGATAACGCTGCCAGTGGAAATGTCCCAGGAGGGATTGTCAGATGCTGACCTGCCCTCGGCGCTCACTGACAGCACCAGTCAGGGCCTGCTCACAAAGGAACGTGCTAGTATATGTAATGTGTAATATGTAATATGTACTTAGGTCCCAAAAATTTTATCTGAGGCAAAGTCAGACACAAAAGTTCTATAGTATATAGCTTATATCAAATTATAAAACAGTTATATCTGATACTGCCAGAAAGGACAGTGGTTACTTAGGGCTAAGGGTTACAGGGTAGGCCAAGGGCCCAGGGAACATGAGGATGCTTGGGGATGATGTGAACCACCCATTGATTGTGACGGTATTTCATGGGTATATACATTTGTCTAAAAATGAATACTTAAAAAAGGGTAAATCTGAATACATGTTAATTATATATTAGTAAAGTTGATAGAATAAAATCCATGCACACAACACCTCCTGTCTCTCTTCCCCTGAGCTTCTCTAAGTTTGCCTTTATGTTTTTTACTGGCTTCCTGTCAACTGCTTGTCTTCAGAGGCAGTGAGCACCAAGCGACCCTACATCCTGTTGCATCACTGACTGAATGCTAAGCATTAGCCATGCAGGAGTGAGTGGATGCAGGGTGTACCCCGAAGGGCAGCGACTGACTTTGGCCACAGTCACACCATAACAGCTAGAGCTCAGCAGACTGGATGACCTCGGGGGCCACTCCCTGAGAGGCTGCTGGTCTTCCTAGGCAAGGCACATTTCCTCAGTGAGTTCTAGGATGGCCTTGTCTTTGATCTCAGGAAAGAAGAAGCAAGTGTAGACAGCCCCACAGACACAGGGGAAAGGGATGTAGAGAAAGAGGGACAAGCCCTCCTTTGGTTTAGGAGGCCCCAGAGCTGGTGAGCACCCCCGCATTTGCCCTTAATGGAAGTCAAGTCAACATCCCCCTTTGCTCATATAGGGTCCCTTTCTGTCAGTCTCGCTGGATGGAGGTCTTCCACTACTAGAGTGTTCATAGTAACAAGAACAAAAATGAAGACAGGCCCTCTACCTACCACATGAAAGGGAACAACAGCCCCACCAGAAAGAATGCAGCCAGGCATCCTGGGAAAGGAACTCTACAGCAGATTGGGTAGGAGTGAGGCAGCATCCAGGCTGGGTCCTGGTACACTGCCCATGGTACTCTTCCCCACACCCAGAGATCCCTGTAGGCACAGGCCCACTGTGAAGATAACTCCTCAGCAGGTCATTAGAGAGTACCCCATCAGCAGCAGCACCTGAAGCCCCACCCTTTCAATCACTATGCACTGTAAAAGGAAGCAGCTCTGAGTTATAGCCCCCACAGCAGACTAGGGTCCCTTTTGGGGACTGGCAATGGGGAAGGAGGCCTTGTGAGACAATACAGTCTATTGTTTCAGGAGAATGCGACTTGACAACCAGTTACCCAACTGACTTCTTATCACAACTCCAGACCAAAGAGCATCAGAATCCCAGAGTCACACTAAAAAAGCTGTGAACAGCTCGCAGCTCCTGGACCCAATGGCGTGCTGGATTTTCTTGACCAACATTCCTGCCCCTTAGAACACTGTGGAAGCACAGTGGAGGGGCAGCTCTGAGGCCCTGGCTCCCTAAAACTTTTCCTGATTCCCAGCGTTGGGAGCAGGGCAGGGCAGGGGCCTCATGGAGACATTCCCACAGTGCTCCCTGGCACTGCTCAGCACCACAAGGCTGGTCACCAGCCTCTGCAGGGAATAATCCTGGAACAACTCCCATGCCTGGCACACAGCCTGTTCCTCTTCCATCTCTTCTAGCTCCTTCCCCATGTCCCTCAAAAGTGGTGTCGGGCTGAAATAAGTTAGGGAGGAGGTGCTGAGCCTCCTCCAGGCTGAGCCTGGACTCCACCCGAAGATCTCCCTATCTCCCTCCCCCTCTGTCTCTCCCTTTGAATGCTACACACGTTTCTGCTATGTTTCTGAATACACAAAGACTTCTTGTTTCAGACCCCAGCTCTGTGTGTCAATAAAGGTGTGCAATAAAGGCCAGGGGTGGTGGCACACGCCTTAAACCTCAATACTCTGGAGGCTGAGGCAGGTGGATTTCTGTGAGTTCCAAACTACCCAGGACTACATAGTGAAACTGCCAGAAAGAAAGAAATAAGAGAAGGGAGAGAGAGAGGGAGACAGAGAGGAAAAGAAAAGAAATGAAAGAAAACAAAGAATTAACATAATCTTCCAAGCCAGAGCTTGAAGCCCTGCAGCAGCTGGTGACACTTTGGGACTTCTGGTAGGACTGAACATATTCTACACATGGCAGAGACACACATGATAACCGGATGATGGCGGGACTGAACACACTCTGCACATGGCAGAGACACACATGATAACCGGATGATGGCAAGACTGAACACACTCTGCACATGGCAGAGACACGTGTGTTAACAGGACAATGGCATGGGGTAGAGTACCTTCCTAGGTCTGCCTCATTGGATGTGCGCCTTTGACTTGCCAACTCCTACCTTTGAACCCAGCAGTACAAGTCCCTTTGGCCAACGATTAGTGAGCTAAAGGTTTGGAAAGCTCTGTGCTCTGGGTGTGTTTTCTCACACCTCTGCCACCACCACACAAGAACATTTCTCGGCTAACTGATCTGAATCATGAGGGACAAGACAGATGTTTCCACATCACTGACTTGCCCCAGCCCAGCCTTGAATGGTCGTGATCCCTGGAGCTGACATTGGCAGATCACAGAGCCAGCCCAGTAAATGGGTAAAAGATATGGTAAATGATTGTTGTTTTATTTTTTTTTACACAGCTCTAAATAGGAAATTGTTGTTTATTAAGCCAGAGGTTTGGAATGCTCGTAATCGCAGAGTTCAAGAGGCTGAGGCAGGAGGATGGTGACTCCATGGACAAGCTGGGTTACAGAGCAATATCTTGCCTAAATCCAAAGAAAGAAAGAAACCAGAGCAACTGCAGGCAAGTGCAGTCTTTAAATGTGTGTGTGTGTGTGTGTGTGTGTGTGTGTGTGTTTCTCAGTACCTTCCTAGGCTCCCTGACTAGAAGCAGCCTGGTCTGATTTATCCCACTGCCCTATGATCTACGCTATTGCCTTGATAAAAAATTTTGAAGGAATGGATTGATAGATCATGGAGTTGAAGTGAAAAGAGGAACAGCTTTCTCTTCCTTCCTCCTTTCTTTCTCTCTCCCTCTCTCTCTCCTTTCCTTCCTCCCTCCTTCACTTTCTTTCTTTCTTTCTTTCTTTCTTTCTTTCTTTCTTTCTTTCTTTCTTTCTTTCTTCCTTTCTTTCACTTTTCTTCTTGATACAGGGTCTCAGTATGTAGCCTGGCTGTCCTAGAACTCACTCTGTAGACCAGGCTAAACTCAACTCACAAAGATCCACCTGCCTCTGCTTCCCAAGTGTTGGGATTAAAAGAGTGCACCACCACACCCAGTCCAGCCTCCTCTTCCTCCTCCTTCTTCATCATCAATCTCAAGAAATGAGGACCCACAGACTGGTAAAATACACCTCCAGATAAAGATAGCTTGGGGAGCCAAACTCACCTTCCAGGCAGGCTTCAGTGTTTTCAGGATCAATGAGGAGATCCTGTGGAAGCAGGAGAGGCAGGCTGGAGCACCAGGTGCCAGGCAGCTGGCTAATAACAGCAGAGACCAGGCTTGCGGGCCCTGAGGAGCTTCTTGGAGAGGCAGAAGACAAAACAGGCAGTGTGATACCTCCTTGTCATAGTGTTACCAGTTTCCCCCAAGCCTCTTGCCATGGGCTTCCCTGCTCACAGAGAGTCACAAAGCCCTACATTTCTGCCTACCCAGTATTGGCCTTCCTTCTACCCAACTGGGTACCGCGGGAGGACAGGACTCCTGCCTTCCTCATCTCTAGTAAATCTCCTCTCCAGGGGTCCTGCTCTCTTTCTTCTTCCCCCTGGGATTATCAGTACATGTTGCCCTTTAAAAGTCCACATTATTGTTCTCCTCTCTGATGAGACAAGACCTATATTTGATTCCCATTCCCAGTCCTGGGAGATGGCGATTTACATGCCATGTGGCTGATGAATATCCTTTTTATATCAGACACATTGATGCATTCAGGCTTCTGATTGCTTTATGCAAAACAATAACAACAAACAATGCCTTAATTCACTTGGTAGGTAGGTGAGAATTTTAGGCATAAAGGTTTCATTGGGGCTGAAGAAGGCTCAGAGGTTAAGAACACTGGCTGCTCTTCCAGAGGTCCTGAGTTCAATTCCCAGCACCCACATGGTGACTCACAGCCATCTATAATGAGATCTGGTGCCCTCTTCTGGCATGCAAGCAGAACACTGTATACATAATGAATATATCTTTAAAAAAAGAAAAGAAAAGAAGGTTTTATTGGCACCCTTGAAAACACAGGAAGGGAGCTTACCTGAGTCTAACTACTTGTGTCCCATTAAAATCCCCAGAGATGGGCTGGAGAGATGGCTCAGAGATTAAGATCCTTCTTTGTAATGAGATCTGGTGCCCTCTTCTTGCCTGCAGGGATACACGAAGATATAACACTATATAAAAAATAAACAAATAAATCTTTAAAAATAAAATAAAATCCCCAGGGATGTGAAGACAGTGGTCATGGTAATAGCACTTCATAGCTCCTTAAGTACACTCCCTCCAAGGTTCATGGTATGTTCATGCTTACATCTGAACATGTGTACATCAAGGAACATATGAACATGTGACACTATGACACCTCACTCAGCACCACACAGCCTGGATCCTGACACTAAGGGCCACTCTCACCCCATCCATTATGAAGAGTGAACAAGCCCCTCCCCTCTGTGGGACACCAGCCTCCATGAAACTCACACATTTGAGGGTAGGAGGATGAGGGTTAGAATTATTAAGCAAAATGAACATAGCTATGAGAGAAACAAGAGACAGAAACACAAAACAACACCGGGAGGGATAATTCAGTGAACACTGAATCCACCCACGTTAACTTTTCACATGCTTATAAGCCCCAATCCAAAGGGGGGTAAGAAGGCAAAAGAATGCTTAACATGACACAAAGGACAACGAGAACAGTTACTTGCTTCAAAACTTGAGACGTCAAGGTACTATTTCCTGAGTTAAGCATTCTGATGGGCAGGATATGCAGTGAACACACCCTAGACCAGTATCCCATAGGCAGCCACTCCCTATGTCAAACCTCCTACTTTAAAATGAAGGAGCAGGAATAGGCTTGAATTCTCTGACCTTTGGTCAGGGTGGAGCGGATCCACCTCTATGGGCCACCTTAATGTCCAAAACACTGTAAGTAACCACACTATAGGTCAGGGTTTCTTGTTTGTAGCCACACCTGTTGTCAACAGCTTTGAAAGGGTAAAGATAAGCTCAAACTCTCTCAAGGTGGAATGGACTCACGCCTGTGCGCCCCCACATCCATCTCCCCAGCTCTGCCCCTCTGGACTTGCATAAGGAAAGAATTTCTCGAATCAGTTCCCATCACAGTCCTTCACCATAGCCCCATATGCTCATAGGGTCTGCAATGGCTTGAATGCTGAATGTTCCCCAAAAGTCCTTGTGTTAAAGGCTTGGTCGCCAGGGTATGGCTAGTGAGAGGCACCGCGGTAGAGGTGGAGACTTTTGGGAGGTGGTGAGTTCACAGCAGGCATGTCCTTTAAGGGGACTGTGAAACCCCAGGTTCTTCCTCTCCCGCTGTGCTTCCTGTTTGCTAATGGAGCAGTTTAGTACACCATGCTGCTCTGTCCTCCATCTGGGACTGAAACTTCCAGAAGCAGTGGGCGGTACTTTTCATAAGCTAATCACCCTAAGTATTTCTCCATAGCAACAGGAAGCTGACTCTTGCAGTCTCTGGGAAGAGATGAGCGGGACCACATCCTGGATGCTCATTACTGTCCAGGCTCTTGTGACTACCACGGCAGCAGGTTCTCATCTCAGGCCCACTCCCCCAGGTCACACATGACACCTACAGGACTGGAAAGTGCCTATCTTAGATGGTAATACATGGCAAAAACTGACGGCTGTAAGGTTTGGCTGGGCAAGGCCTTAGACATAGTAGTATTTGAAGACTGGCTTCAAGGAAGCGTAAGGAAACAGTCAATAGACAGATCGCTCAGAACCTGGCCCAGTGCCTCTGTGTTTCTGCTCACCAGATCCTCTGGCCAATGGCAGGAGAGATTACATAATCACACAGACAGGCCAACTCTCTCTCTCTGCGCATGGCATTCAGCTGCCTTTCTCAAGAGTTTGCCCAGTCCCTTCATAAACAGAGCGGGAAGGGTAACAAGAACAGAAGACACATGGACTCTAAGCAGGTACTGCCTAATGAGCCTGCTAGCCTACATGACTATGTCAAGCAACTTCTGTTACTGTGGCCAAATACCTAGAGAATCAACTCCAGCTAACTACTGGAGAGCAGCGGAGCTATGCTGGATTCCTGCCACGGGGGATGAGACAGCAATCTGAAGTCACTGAAACAGGCTCAGGGGCCGAATCAGAATGGTCCATTTCTTTTCTTTCATTCATCTAGGCGGCCAGGGATCAGCAAATGTTCAGACAACTGTTGCCTCCTTCCTTTTTACAGGGAGAGTCCCAATTTTGTTGGGAACTGTACCCCTACTCCCACACGGTTTAGATCCTATAAGGTGTTTGGGACATTAAGATAACTCACAGAGGTGGATCCGTTCCACCTTGACCAAAGGTTAGAGAATTCAAGACTATTTGCTCCTCCAAGGATAGGACAGGTGGTTTGGACCAAGGAGTGGCTGCCTACAGAATGCTCGGTCTAAGGGTTGGTCACTGCATGTCCTGCCTAAACAACAGAATCCTGAACTCAGGATGTAGTTGCTTGATGCTTCAGGCATTGAAGCAGGTAATTGCCCTGTTTGTTCTTTATATCATGTTAAAGCGGTCTTTTGCCTTCTTCCCCCGCCCTTTGGATTGGAGTATATAAGCATATGGAAAATAAATGTGGGCGAATTCAGTGTTCACTGAATTACCTTCCAGTTCTATCCTGTGTCTCTGTCCCTTTTCTTCCGCATCTCTGTTCCTTCTGCCTAATAGTTCTAGCCTGACCCTGGAACGTGTGAACTCCATCGAGGATGAACCCCCAACAGATGGCGCCCTAATGTGGGCTCCCGACAAGTCTGCATGTGCCTGGTGCCCTTGGAGGCCAGAAGAG